>LVTN01000174.1:121245-152020 GCA_001649415.1 Musa itinerans
AGGACCGGTGCTCAGGCTGCTTCCCGGAGGAGGTGGACGGCACCGACAGCCTATCCTTCTCCTTGCTGTTCAAACCCCTCGAAGCCGATGGCGGAGACTTCTCCATATGCTTGTCGAGGGCATCGTTGATCCGCTTCCGATCAACGGCTCCAATCTCCACCTTCGACCCGCTCCCTCCCCTCTCTCTATACATATCTCCCTCCTCTCTCCGATCCACTCTACCGTCTCCCCCGAACCTAGCTCGAAACAGATTCACCGCGCCTTTCCGCAAAGGAACCAAACGGAAACCCTGAAATCCAGAAGAATCGCCAAATCTGGGGCCAAAGGAACCTCGATTTCAAGAATAACGACAACGAATTCGGCGTAGGAACCAGGATCTGAAGAAAAATTACTGTGGTCTATTCCCCTCCGAGGGGAGAAGAGAGAGAGGAAGGAGCGCGCTCGCTTCTTTGGGATCGAAGAGCGAGCGAGGAAGAAGGATGGCAAAGAGGTAGAAATGTAATTATAAGGACTCGTCGGCGGTCAGGATTCGCGAACTCGATTGATTCCATCTTGCCCGTTCGCCCGTGAGGGGTAGAAATGTAAACATAGGACACGTTGGCATTTAGGATTCCGGAACCCGATAGATCGCATCTCGACCGTTCGTAAGAGTGTGATTATAAGAGGGGACAAGAAAGGTTGGCGACGTCATTGGTTAGGATTCCTGAACGTGATTGATTGCATCTTGATCGTTCGCCTATGGCGCTTCTCATATCGTCGTTTCCCTCCGAGGAAAGACGTCCGTGCTTTTGCGCTGCTTGTACATGTACAATTTCTACGTCTTTCCATTTAAGATATTAGCATTTGCAAACCTTTTTATAATTTGTATTTTTTTTAATTTTTTAAAAATTTTTAAATAATCCCTTTGAAATGAACGAAAATACCATTCTCCTTCACTCCTTCTTCCTCTCCCATCTTATTTTTTTCTCTTATTCTTATTCCTCTTCCCTCCTATCATCAAAAGAAAATATCGAGGAGACGACTAGAAGGGTCACATAGCATTAAACGATGTCAACTTTAGTCATACCTAAAATAAGTATTAAAGAATTATCATACGAGCATTGATAGTATCATCAACAATGAATAGAGTAACATCAGGGACAGAAAGCAACGTCGAATATGATCTCGACAATAATAATGTATGTAATATCAATAGCAAAAAAATATCAATAGCAAAAAGAATTGTTAATAACAAACTTCTACATTTTTATCATAGTTACATGAACATAACATAATATTGAGCATTTTACTAAAATAAACTTTTGCTGTTATGTTTCTAATTAATAATACTCCTCTAATTCATTTTATTTAGGGCATCTTTTTTTGTCACTTTAATAAGAATATCCCTTAGCCCTTTCTCATTATATTATCTATTATCTTCTCTCTATCCTCCTTTCATCCTTCATCTTCTTTCTCTTTTCTTTTAGTCTATCTTTTCTCATCACTTATTTTCTCATTCTACCCTCCTCACCGATTGTCTTCTCACCCGCCTCTCCTACTTCTCATATCCTCACTCCAATAGGAGAAGATAATATATGATAAAGAAGGATCAATAATATGAAGAAAGATGAAAGAGGAGAAGAAAGTGAAAAGGGGAAGAGAATATGAGATAACAGTAAGATCACTTGTGATGGAGAGAAACAGAGATGACAATGATTGGGGGCAGTTGATGGAGGGCAAAGGGCAAAAATCAATTGGATGAGCTATATTAAGTATCACCCGATATAGCAAAAGTTAAAAAGGCCTATTCGCACCAATATGCCAAAAATCATACAAGAATAATAAACATTAGTAAGAAAAAAAGATGATGAAACCTAGAATCATGCTAAATTAACATTAGATAAAATGAAACAATCATCATAACTAAATGGAAGGGGAAGGGGAGGAGTATTGAATATAATGGAAGCATCAGTATATCCACATACAATAAGACAATCATCATAACTAAATGAGAGGTCAACTAAGTCTATTAGACATGTTTAAGGAAATGGAGACATCCAAGAATGCAGAACTCGTGCTGCTATTGAGGAACAGTAACACATCTGCGCACGATGTTTAAGGAAATGATGGAGACATCCAAGAATGCAGAACTCATGTTGCTATTGAGGAACAGTAACACATCTGCGCACCAACTCCAGCTCACTGATCTTGACATACTTAGCATCAATTTCCTGTACTTACACGTCTTCTTCATTGTAAAATTAAATTCAGATCTATCACTGCCTATCAAAACCAAAACAGAAGTTAGATTATTGACAAGATATATAGTACTATTTCAGCCTTAATACAATGACCTGCTCATATGACAACTACCTTAGACTGTACAAATAATTCAAGCCACCTAGGTAAATTTAAATATCGTGCAATCTGATAACAGATCAGAAACAAAAAGTTAATCTTGAGAACCAAGCAAGTTCCCTAGTGAATTCAAGATTAGGGAAGCAATTGTTTTCACAACCCACTCCTTTTCTTCTTCCTTTCAAATAAAGAGAAGGCACCCATTGACTACGAAGTTTGTAAAGATGAATATGGCTAACCAACAAGCTGAAGAAACATCCAATAATATTCCTAAGAGTCTCATAAAATTCAGCACACCAGATGTTCCAGTCAGGAATAATTCCAGAAATGCAGTGGTAAAATCTCTCCAAATAATTAGCAATGTGTATTGTGCCAATCAATGGATTGACTATGAAGCTCACACTAAGGGATAATCAGCAAACATCTTGGTGAGCTACAAAAAATGTCCCTTCATAAGAGAATGGCATAGACGAAGAAGGCAAAGGTGAAATCTACAATCAAATTTTAGCTGTGAAATGCATGAAAAATCCAGAAACTAATGTCTTCATCATGAAAAAAAATGCATGACTAACTTTTCAACCTGCAAAGAGAGCTCCATAACAAACCTAAATCAGGAATATAGGGATCCTGGGATATGAACTACCTCAAAAACTCAAGATAGGTTCCATGTAACCTGTTCATGAAGTAAAATCACGACAGACTTCTTAGGGACATCTACTCCATGTACCAAAAATTGATTGTCACCTGCTCATCAAGAATGGACTACTAGATTATGTTTCCACTTATCATATTTACTGAACCGACCCTTTATGTTACCCTTCTTTTTCTTCTGTTTTTGAGGGAGAATGGTACTATATGTGCAATTTATCTTTCCCAAACACAAACCTTATATTTGAATTGCATACGTGGTTATAATAAGCAATTTACGAACCAAAACAGATCTTGAGATAAAAGAAAAACATAATCAAGACGAGAAATCCATATACGAAAGGTCTTTTAGGTCAGTATTTGTCGTCCACAGCTCCAAAACAAATCCTCAAATAGAAACAGCAAAACAAAATAAAGAATAAAGAGACAATGAAATTTCACCATCTGAGCATTTGTTCTTGGACGAGGACCGGTGCTCAGGCTGCTTCCCGGAGGAGGTGGACGGCACCGACAGCCTATCCTTCTCCTTGCTGTTCAAACCCCTCGAAGCCGATGGCGGAGACTTCTCCATATGCTTGTCGAGGGCATCGTTGATCCGCTTCCGATCAACGGCTCCAATCTCCACCTTCGACCCGCTCCCTCCCCTCTCTCTATACATATCTCCCTCCTCTCTCCGATCCACTCTACCGTCTCCCCCGAACCTAGCTCGAAACAGATTCACCGCGCCTTTCCGCAAAGGAACCAAACGGAAACCCTGAAATCCAGAAGAATCGCCAAATCTGGGGCCAAAGGAACCTCGATTTCAAGAATAACGACAACGAATTCGGCGTAGGAACCAGGATCTGAAGAAAAATTACTGTGGTCTATTCCCCTCCGAGGGGAGAAGAGAGAGAGGAAGGAGCGCGCTCGCTTCTTTGGGATCGAAGAGCGAGCGAGGAAGAAGGATGGCAAAGAGGTAGAAATGTAATTATAAGGACTCGTCGGCGGTCAGGATTCGCGAACTCGATTGATTCCATCTTGCCCGTTCGCCCGTGAGGGGTAGAAATGTAAACATAGGACACGTTGGCATTTAGGATTCCGGAACCCGATAGATCGCATCTCGACCGTTCGTAAGAGTGTGATTATAAGAGGGGACAAGAAAGGTTAGGGACGTCATTGGTTAGGATTCCTGAACGTGATTGATTGCATCTTGATCGTTCGCCTGTGGCGCTTCTCATATCGTCGTTTCCCTCCGAGGAAAGACGTCCGTGCTTTTGCGCTGCTTGTACATGTACGATTTCTGCGTCTTTACATTTAAGATATTAGTATTTGCAACCCTTTTTATAATTTATAATTTTATTTTAATTTTTTTAAATATTTAAGTAATCCCATTGAAATGAACGAAAATATCATTCTTCTTTGACTCCTTCCTCTCCCATCTTATTTTTTTCTCTTATTCTTATTCCTCTTCCTTCCTATCATTAAAAGAAAACATCAAGGAGGCGACCAGAGGGATCACACAGCATTAAGCGATGTCAACTTTAATATACCTAAAATAAGTATCAAAAAATTATCATACGAGCGTCGACAATAAATAAAGTGACATGAGAGCGATGTCCAATATAATCTCGACAATAATAATATATGTAATATCAATAGCAAAGAATATTAATAGCAAAAAGGGTTGTTAATAACAAACTTCTATGTTTTATCATAGTTACATGCACATAACATGAGCATTTTACTAAAATAAACTTTTATTGTTATGTTTATAATTAATAATCTCATTATATTATCTATTATCTTCTCTCTATCCTCCTTTCATCCTTCATCTTCTTTCTCTTTTCTTTTAGTCTATCTTTTCTCATCACTTATTTTCTCATTCTACCCTCCTCACCGATTGTCTTCTCACCCGCCTCTCCTACTTCTCATATCCTCACTCCAATAGGAGAAGATAATATATGATAAAGAAGGATCAATAATATGAAGAAAGATGAAAGAGGAGAAGAAAGTGAAAAGGGGAAGAGAATATGAGATAACAGTAAGATCACTTGTGATGGAGAGAAACAGAGATGACAATGATTGGGGGCAGTTGATGGAGGGCAAAGGGCAAAAATCAATTGGATGAGCTATATTAAGTAAATACTTAATAACATTTTTTTAATAAAATACCGGATTGCCTAGAAGCTTAATTTGAAGACAAAATGTCATCAATTTTGAATTGATAATAAGAAATAAACTCCTTGCCACTACATATTAAAATTTATAATATTTTTTATTATTAAAAATTATATTTTTTAAAAAATAATGTTTTTAAACTATCTTTTATGCATACTCTCTTCTTCCTTATCCTCCTCCTTTTCTCTTTCTTTCTCCCCCTCTTCGTCCTCATATTTTTATCCTCTTATTCTTCTTATTCTTTTTATTCTTCTTTCCGAGAATCAAATAATAATGATGATGAAATTAGAGGTTATGCAGAAGAAAAAAAAAATAGTAATATTAAGACAGTAAATAATAAAATAAATATTTTATTAAAAAAAGAGATTATCACTAATAAAAGGGTTATCAATAATAAAATAATAAAGAGAGGGTTGTAAAAAGTAAGTTGGTTTGCAATTGTACGAAGGAAATTTGCCCTGACAAATAGGCCGTAGTGAACTCTACCCGTTTAAAGAGCATACAAGCCGGTCCGATGCAGCCCAATTCGATTCTACGATGTTCTCAGTCTAATCGATTCCATTCAAGTCTTTTTCGCTCTACCCTAACTCTTGGCGCCTTAGGGTTGCTGTGATGGCTTCCGGCAGAGACGACGCGGATCGTCCCGCTGAATCCCAAACTTCGTAAATGCTTCTTCCCCTAACCTCTTGTCTCTCTCTTGCTCGGTAGCTGATTTTGTTAGATCGTAGGTTTCTGTTTTCTCCTTGTTCTTTCATCCTTATGAGGTGTTTCTGTACAGATCTAAGAACCCTTACAAGGACCCTGACGATGGTCGCCAACGATTTCTTCTCGAGCTGGAGTTCGTTCAGTGTCTCTCCAACCCGACTTACATCCACTGTGAGTTACTGTGCGACAGAAAAGGGGTAGTCTGTCGGATTTCTATATGCTTCCCCATGAATCTAGAAAGCTTGTGTTCGTCTTTTGAGAACTACATCTGAGCATTTGTTCTTGGACAAGGACCGGTGCTCAGGCTGCTTCCCGGAGGAGGTGGACGGCACCGACAGCCTATCCTTCTCCTTGCTGTTCAAACCCCTCGAAGCCGATGGCGGAGACTTCTCCATATGCTTGTCGAGGGCATCGTTGATCCGCTTCCGATCAACGGCTCCAATCTCCACCTTCGACCCGCTCCCTCCCCTCTCTCTATACATATCTCCCTCCTCTCTCCGATCCACTCTACCGTCTCCCCCGAACCTAGCTCGAAACAGATTCACCGCGCCTTTCCGCAAAGGAACCAAACGGAAACCCTGAAATCCAGAAGAATCGCCAAATCTGGGGCCAAAGGAACCTCGATTTCAAGAATAACGACAACGAATTCGGCGTAGGAACCAGGATCTGAAGAAAAATTACTGTGGTCTATTCCCCTCCGAGGGGAGAAGAGAGAGAGGAAGGAGCGCGCTCGCTTCTTTGGGATCGAAGAGCGAGCGAGGAAGAAGGATGGCAAAGAGGTAGAAATGTAATTATAAGGACTCGTCGGCGGTCAGGATTCGCGAACTCGATTGATTCCATCTTGCCCGTTCGCCCGTGAGGGGTAGAAATGTAAACATAGGACACGTTGGCATTTAGGATTCCGGAACCCGATAGATCGCATCTCGACCGTTCGTAAGAGTGTGATTATAAGAGGGGACAAGAAAGGTTGGCGACGTCATTGGTTAGGATTCCTGAACGTGATTGATTGCATCTTGATCGTTCGCCTGTGGCGCTTCTCATATCGTCGTTTCCCTCCGAGGAAAGACGTCCGTGCTTTTGCGCTGCTTGTACATGTACGATAGATCGCATCTCGACCGTTCGTAAGAGTGTGATTATAAGAGGGGACAAGAAAGGTTAGGGACGTCATTGGTTAGGATTCCTGAACGTGATTGATTGCATCTTGATCGTTCGCCTGTGGCGCTTCTCATATCGTCGTTTCCCTCCGAGGAAAGACGTCCGTGCTTTTGCGCTGCTTGTACATGTACGATTTCTGCGTCTTTACATTTAAGATATTAGTATTTGCAACCCTTTTTATAATTTATAATTTTATTTTAATTTTTTTAAATATTTAAGTAATCCCATTGAAATGAACGAAAATATCATTCTTCTTTGACTCCTTCCTCTCCCATCTTATTTTTTTCTCTTATTCTTATTCCTCTTCCTTCCTATCATTAAAAGAAAACATCAAGGAGGCGACCAGAGGGATCACACAGCATTAAGCGATGTCAACTTTAATATACCTAAAATAAGTATCAAAAAATTATCATACGAGCGTCGACAATAAATAAAGTGACATGAGAGCGATGTCCAATATAATCTCGACAATAATAATATATGTAATATCAATAGCAAAGAATATTAATAGCAAAAAGGGTTGTTAATAACAAACTTCTATGTTTTATCATAGTTACATGCACATAACATGAGCATTTTACTAAAATAAACTTTTATTGTTATGTTTATAATTAATAATTAAGAATATCCCTTAGCCCTTTCTCATTATATTATCTATTATCTTCTCTCTATCCTCCTTTCATCCTTCATCTTCTTTCTCTTTTCTTTTAGTCTATCTTTTCTCATCACTTATTTTCTCATTCTACCCTCCTCACCGATTGTCTTCTCACCCGCCTCTCCTACTTCTCATATCCTCACTCCAATAGGAGAAGATAATATATGATAAAGAAGGATCAATAATATGAAGAAAGATGAAAGAGGAGAAGAAAGTGAAAAGGGGAAGAGAATATGAGATAACAGTAAGATCACTTGTGATGGAGAGAAACAGAGATGACAATGATTGGGGGCAGTTGATGGAGGGCAAAGGGCAAAAATCAATTGGATGAGCTATATTAAGTAAATACTTAATAACATTTTTTTAATAAAATACCGGATTGCCTAGAAGCTTAATTTGAAGACAAAATGTCATCAATTTTGAATTGATAATAAGAAATAAACTCCTTGCCACTACATATTAAAATTTATAATATTTTTTATTATTAAAAATTATATTTTTTAAAAAATAATGTTTTTAAACTATCTTTTATGCATACTCTCTTCTTCCTTATCCTCCTCCTTTTCTCTTTCTTTCTCCCCCTCTTCGTCCTCATATTTTTATCCTCTTATTCTTCTTATTCTTTTTATTCTTCTTTCCGAGAATCAAATAATAATGATGATGAAATTAGAGGTTATGCAGAAGAAAAAAAAATAGTAATATTAAGACAGTAAATAATAAAATAAATATTTTATTAAAAAAAGAGATTATCACTAATAAAAGGGTTATCAATAATAAAATAATAAAGAGAGGGTTGTAAAAAGTAAGTTGGTTTGCAATTGTACGAAGGAAATTTGCCCTGACAAATAGGCCGTAGTGAACTCTACCCGTTTAAAGAGCATACAAGCCGGTCCGATGCAGCCCAATTGGATTCTAGATGCGCTCAGTCTAATCGATTCCGTTCTAGTCTTTTTCGCTCTACCCTAACTCTTGGCGCCTTAGGGTTGCTGTGATGGCTTCCGGCAGAGACGACGCGGATCGTCCCGCTGAATCCCAAACTTCGTAAATGCTTCTTCCCCTATCCTCTTGTCTCTCTCTTTCTCGGTAGCTGATTTTGTTAGATCGTAGGTTTCTGTTTTCTCCTTGTTCTTTCATCCTTATGAGGTGTTTCTGTACAGATCTAAGAACCCTTACAAGGACCCTGACGATGGTCGCCAACGATTTCTTCTCGAGCTGGAGTTCGTTCAGTGTCTCTCCAACCCGACTTACATCCACTGTGAGTTACTGTGCGACAGAAAAGGGGTAGTCTGTCGGATTTCTATATGCTTCCCCATGAATCTAGAAAGCTTGTGTTCGTCTTTTGAGAACTCTTTAGGTAGAAATGGTTTGCTCGTGTACAACTGTAACTGGATCTTGTGAGATTGTGGCATTCCCGTCGTTCCAGATTGAATGATGGAAAATACACTAAATTACTTGCGTTCGTAACTCTTAAATATCTGATATTTGAGGTCTGTGTATTTGTAGCCAAATTCAGTATGCTGAGTGATTTTTGTCCCTCTTATTTATTCTTTGGAAATTCTTGACGGTGAAATTTTCTTTTTTTTATTTCATTTGAATCTCAAGAGACGACAGAGGGTTTCAACCCTTTAGAATTTAACAGCTCCTTAAGTGCATGTTAAAATTAGTGTCTACCTTGTTGTAGTTTCTTATATTTGTATGCATTTTGATGGAAAATTATATTGTTTATTAAACCATTGCTGCTTTTGTTGCGTGTAACTTGGGAGAAAAACCTAATCATTTGCTGTCTGATGAGGGTCATATTCTGATCAAAAAATAATGGGTGTCTCGTTCTAAAACAGGCATTCAGGATTGTATTCGTTCTTATAAAAACCACTTGTCGGATAATTTCTTTATCAAAAAACAGCACTAAGTTTCAGCCTTAGGTTCTTTGATATGTTAGCTTGATGATGTTTTTTGTTTATAAAAAAAAAGATTTCTGCGTCTTTACATTTAAGATATTAGTATTTGCAACCCTTTTTATAATTTATAATTTTATTTTAATTTTTTTAAATATTTAAGTAATCCCATTGAAATGAACGAAAATATCATTCTTCTTTGACTCCTTCCTCTCCCATCTTATTTTTTTCTCTTATTCTTATTCCTCTTCCTTCCTATCATTAAAAGAAAACATCAAGGAGGCGACCAGAGGGATCACACAGCATTAAGCGATGTCAACTTTAATATACCTAAAATAAGTATCAAAAAATTATCATACGAGCGTCGACAATAAATAAAGTGACATGAGAGCGATGTCCAATATAATCTCGACAATAATAATATATGTAATATCAATAGCAAAGAATATTAATAGCAAAAAGGGTTGTTAATAACAAACTTCTATGTTTTATCATAGTTACATGCACATAACATGAGCATTTTACTAAAATAAACTTTTATTGTTATTTTTATAATAAATAATAAACTTTTATTGTTATGTTTATAATTAATAATACTCCTCTAATTCATTTTATTTAGGGCATCTTTTTTCGTCATTTTAATAAGAATATCCCTTAGCCCTTTCTCATGGTATTATCTAGTGCCTTCTCTCCATCCTCCTTTCACCCTTCCTCTTCCTTCTCTTTTCTTTTTGTTTATCTTTTCTTATCACTTTTTTTTTCTTCCTATTCTCCTCACCCATTGCATTCTCACCCCGCCTCTCCTACTTCTCTTATCCTCACTCCAAGAGGAGAAGACAAAAGACGATAAAGAATGATCAATAATATGAAAGGAGAGGGAGAAGGAGAAAAAAAAGTGAAAAGGGGAAGAGAAAATGAGATAATGGATAAGATCATCACAGTGATGGGAGCAGAAACAGAGGTGACAATGATTGGGGGCAATTGATGGAGGGCAAAGGGTTATTTTTATTGAAGTGACAAAAAATCAATTGGATGAGCGAGTAAATACTCAATAACGTTTTTTTAATAAAATACCGAATTATCTAAAAGCTTAATTTGAAGACAAAATGTCATCAATTTTGAATTGATAATAAGAAATAAACTCCTTGCCACTACAGATTATAATTTATAATTTTTTTTATTATTAAAACTTATAATTTTTAAAAAATAATATTTTTAAACTAACTTTTATACTCTCCTCTTCCTCCTCCCTTTCTCTTTATTTCTCCCCCTCTTCGTCCTCATATTTTTATCCTCTTATTCTTCTTATTCTTTCTACTCTTCTTTACGAGAATCAAATAATAATGATGATGAAATTAGAGGTTATGCAGAAGAAAAAAAAATAGTAATATTAAGACAGTAAATAATAAAATAAATATTTTAAAAAAAAAAGAGATTATCACTAATAAAAGGGTTATCAATAATAAAATAATAAAGAGAGGGTTGTAAAAAGTAAGTTGGTTTGCAATTGTACGAAGGAAATTTGCCCTGACAAATAGGCCGTAGTGAACTCTACCCGTTTAAAGAGCATACAAGCCGGTCCGATGCAGCCCAATTCGATTCTACGATGTTCTCAGTCTAATCGATTCCATTCAAGTCTTTTTCGCTCTACCCTAACTCTTGGCGCCTTAGGGTTGCTGTGATGGCTTCGGGCAGAGACGACGCGGATCGTCCCGCTGAATCCCAAACTTCGTAAATGCTTCTTCCCCTATCCTCTTGTCTCTCTCTTTCTCGGTAGCTGATTTTGTTAGATCGTAGGTTTCTGTTTTCTCCTTGTTCTTTCATCCTTATGAGGTGTTTCTGTACAGATCTAAGAACCCTTACAAGGACCCTGACGATGGTCGCCAACGATTTCTTCTCGAGCTGGAGTTCGTTCAGTGTCTCTCCAACCCGACTTACATCCACTGTGAGTTACTGTGCGACAGAAAAGGGGTAGTCTGTCGGATTTCTATATGCTTCCCCATGAATCTAGAAAGCTTGTGTTCGTCTTTTGAGAACTATTTAGGTAGAAATGGTTTGCTCGTGACCTCGTGTACAACTGTAACTGGATCTTGTGAGATTGTGGCATTCCCGTCGTTCCAGATTGAATGATGGAAAATACACTAAATTACTTGCGTTCGTAACTCTTAAATATCTGATATTTGAGGTCTGTGTATTTGTAGCCAAATTCAGTATGCTGAGTGATTTTTGTCCCTCTTATTTCTTCTTTGGAAATTCTTGACGGTGAAATTTTCTTTTTTTTATTTCATTTGAATCTCAAGAGACGACAGAGGGTTTCAACCCTTTAGAATTTAACAGCTCCTTAAGTGCATGTTAAAATTAGTGTCTACCTTGTTGTAGTTTCTTATATTTGTATGCATTTTGATGGAAAATTATATTGTTTATTAAACCATTGCTGCTTTTGTTGCGTGTAACTTGGGAGAAAAACCTAATCATTTGCTGTCTGATGAGGGTCATATTCTGATCAATCTATCTAAAATAATGGGTGTCTCGTTCTAAAACAGGCATTCAGGATTGTATTCGTTCTTATAAAAACCACTTGACGGATAATTTCTTTATCAAAAAACTGCACTAGTTTCAGCCTTTAGGTTCTTTGATATGTTAGCTTGATGATGTTTTTTGTTTATAAAAAAAAGATGAATTTGGAAATAAGCAATCTATTAATATTACTCTTCATGTGGTGTTCTCCATTACTTTATCTCACATGATGTATTTCCTTATTTTGCGCCAAACAGATCTTGCTCAAAATCGCTATTTTGAGGATGAGGCCTTCATCGGATACTTAAAATATCTAAAATATTGGCAAAGGCCTGAGTACATAAAGTTCATAATGTGAGTGAAGCTAAAAAGTGACATGATGATCACCATAAATTCATCTTTCTGTACGCTAATGGTTATCTTCTTCAAAGATGATTACACAAGAAATATTTACTTGTTTGGTGTCACTAACTGATGCCTTGTTTTGTTCACAGGTATCCTCATTGCCTTTTCTTTCTTGAGCTTCTCCAAAATGCTAACTTTCGGAATGCAATGGCACATCCTGGTAGCAAGGTAATGTTACCAGCATGTGATCATTGTCAATGATCTTTTTTTATTTATTTTTTCTGTATGGTAAATATAGGGTTCTTAGTTTCTTAGTTTTAATATTAGGCTCTTATGCTGTTATGCTTTTTATGACTGGTTACAAGGAAGGAAAAGTTATGGTTTTTGTCTGGATGTATTTTGGATATTCATTTGTTAGGATGATAATAATCTTTTGACTAGCTACTGGTTGTTACGTTCTTTCTAATGCTTCTGTTTTGTGATATTTCAAGTATCAGATGCTTTCTATTGTCACATTAACTTGAACTGCTAATTATCATTTGAGGAAGATGAACAATGCATAATGACTGAAGGGCCTCTAATACTAGGAATTTGAATCTGAATGAATATGGTTGTCTTCGATTTTTTTGTTTATGATTGTGATTAGCTACTTTACTGAGTTTTATGATAAAACATAAATTAAGTGAAACATGGGTATTTGGTAAATGGTGTATGCTGTTTTGACAACTTCACAGATTTGTTTGCTATCTAAATGGTCATGGTTCAACATGCATATTGGATTATATAGAATGGTAAATCTTACTTATCCTTGAAAATAGCTTGCTGAGATTGTTAAGAAAAAAAAGAGGAGAAGACAAAAGACGATAAAGAATGATCAATAATATGAAAGGAGAGGGAGAAGGAGAAAAAAAAGTGAAAAGGGGAAGAGAAAATGAGATAATGGATAAGATCATCACAGTGATGGGAGCAGAAACAGAGGTGACAATGATTGGGGGCAATTGATGGAGGGCAAAGGGTTATTTTTATTGAAGTGACAAAAAATCAATTGGATGAGCGAGTAAATACTCAATAACGTTTTTTTAATAAAATACCGAATTATCTAAAAGCTTAATTTGAAGACAAAATGTCATCAATTTTGAATTGATAATAAGAAATAAATTCCTTGCCACTTTTAAAAAATAATATTTTTAAACTAACTTTTATACTCTCCTCTTCCTCCTCCCTTTCTCTTTATTTCTCCCCCTCTTCGTCCTCATATTTTTATCCTCTTATTCTTCTTATTCTTTCTACTCTTCTTTACGAGAATCAAATAATAATGATGATGAAATTAGAGGTTATGCAGAAGAAAA
Source organism: Musa itinerans (assembly GCA_001649415.1). Classification (NCBI taxonomy): domain Eukaryota; kingdom Viridiplantae; phylum Streptophyta; class Magnoliopsida; order Zingiberales; family Musaceae; genus Musa; species Musa itinerans. The sequence goes on from LVTN01000174.1 coordinate 135,009, forward strand.
AAAAATAGTAATATTAAGACAGTAAATAATAAAATAAATATTTTAAAAAAAAAAGAGATTATCACTAATAAAAGGGTTATCAATAATAAAATAATAAAGAGAGGGTTGTAAAAAGTAAGTTGGTTTGCAATTGTACGAAGGAAATTTGCCCTGACAAATAGGCCGTAGTGAACTCTACCCGTTTAAAGAGCATACAAGCCGACTTTTTTTTATTTCATTTGAATCTCAAGAGACGACAGAGGGTTTCAACCCTTTAGAATTTAACAGCTCCTTAAGTGCATGTTAAAATTAGTGTCTACCTTGTTGTAGTTTCTTATATTTGACGGTGAAATTTTCTTTTTTTTATTTCATTTGAATCTCAAGAGACGACAGAGGGTTTCAACCCTTTAGAATTTAACAGCTCCTTAAGTGCATGTTAAAATTAGTGTCTACCTTGTTGTAGTTTCTTATATTTGACGGTGAAATTTTCTTTTTTTTATTTCATTTGAATCTCAAGAGACGACAGAGGGTTTCAACCCTTTAGAATTTAACAGCTCCTTAAGTGCATGTTAAAATTAGTGTCTACCTTGTTGTAGTTTCTTATATTTGACGGTGAAATTTTCTTTTTTTTATTTCATTTGAATCTCAAGAGACGACAGAGGGTTTCAACCCTTTAGAATTTAACAGCTCCTTAAGTGCATGTTAAAATTAGTGTCTACCTTGTTGTAGTTTCTTATATTTGACGGTGAAATTTTCTTTTTTTTATTTCATTTGAATCTCAAGAGACGACAGAGGGTTTCAACCCTTTAGAATTTAACAGCTCCTTAAGTGCATGTTAAAATTAGTGTCTACCTTGTTGTAGTTTCTTATATTTGACGGTGAAATTTTCTTTTTTTTATTTCATTTGAATCTCAAGAGACGACAGAGGGTTTCAACCCTTTAGAATTTAACAGCTCCTTAAGTGCATGTTAAAATTAGTGTCTACCTTGTTGTAGTTTCTTATATTTGACGGTGAAATTTTCTTTTTTTTATTTCATTTGAATCTCAAGAGACGACAGAGGGTTTCAACCCTTTAGAATTTAACAGCTCCTTAAGTGCATGTTAAAATTAGTGTCTACCTTGTTGTAGTTTCTTATATTTGACGGTGAAATTTTCTTTTTTTTATTTCATTTGAATCTCAAGAGACGACAGAGGGTTTCAACCCTTTAGAATTTAACAGCTCCTTAAGTGCATGTTAAAATTAGTGTCTACCTTGTTGTAGTTTCTTATATTTGTATGCATTTTGATGGAAAATTATATTGTTTATTAAACCATTGCTGCTTTTGTTGCGTGTAACTTGGGAGAAAAACCTAATCATTTGCTGTCTGATGAGGGTCATATTCTGATCAATCTATCTAAAATAATGGGTGTCTCGTTCTAAAACAGGCATTCAGGATTGTATTCGTTCTTATAAAAACCACTTGACGGATAATTTCTTTATCAAAAAACTGCACTAAGTTTCAGCCTTAGGTTCTTTGATATGTTAGCTTGATGATGTTTTTTGTTTATAAAAAAAAAGATGAATTTGGAAATAAGCAATCTATTAATATTACTCTTCATGTGGTGTTCTCCATTACTTTATCTCACATGATGTATTTCCTTATTTTGCTCCAAACAGATCTTGCTCAAAATCGCTATTTTGAGGATGAGGCCTTCATCGGATACTTAAAATATCTAAAATATTGGCAAAGGCCTGAGTACATAAAGTTCATAATGTGAGTGAAGCTAAAAAGTGACATGATGATCACCATAAATTCATCTTTCTGTACGCTAATGGTTATCTTCTTCAAAGATGATTACACAAGAAATATTTACTTGTTTGGTGTCACTAACTAATGCCTTGTTTTGTTCACAGGTATCCTCATTGCCTTTTCTTTCTTGAGCTTCTCCAAAATGCTAACTTTCGGAATGCAATGGCACATCCTGGTAGCAAGGTAATGTTACCAGCATGTGATCATTGTCAATGATCTTTTTTTATTTATTTTTTCTGTATGGTAAATATAGGGTTCTTAGTTTCTTAGTTTTAATATTAGGCTCTTATGCTGTAATGCTTTTTATGACTGGTTACAAGGAAGGAAAAGTTATGGTTTTTGTCTGGATGTATTTTGGATATTCATTTGTTAGGATGATAATAATCTTTTGACTAGCTACTGGTTGTTACGTTCTTTCTAATGCTTCTGTTTTGTGATATTTGAAGTATCAGATGCTTTCTATTGTCACATTAACTTGAACTGCTAATTATCATTTGAGGAAGATGAACAATGCATAATGACTGAAGGGCCTCTAATACTAGGAATTTGAATCTGAATGAATATGGTTGTCTTCGATTTTTTTGTTTATGATTGTGATTAGCTACTTTACTGAGTTTTATGATAAAACATAAATTAAGTGAAACATGGGTATTTGGTAAATGGTGTATGCTGTTTTGACAACTTCACAGATTTGTTTGCTATCTAAATGGTCATGGTTCAACATGCATACTGGATTATATAGAATGGTAAATCTTACTTATCCTTGAAAATAGCTTGCTGAGATTGTTAAGAAAAATGTGGTGGATCCAATTTCTAATCTTCTCAGTGCCATCTCAGTTTTTTCTTGTTGCAAATCCTAACCTACCTTCTTGAGGTTTCAAGTCAATCTGAAATTTTTTTTGTGAAGAATGCTTTTCTGAGTTCTCATCCCATGTGATGATTTTAGTTTTCGTAGATTACTAACAATTCTCTGCAACATTTCACATAGGAGTTGGCTCATCGGCAACAGTACTATTTCTGGAAGAACTACAGGAACAACAGATTGAAGCACATTCTACCGCGTTCTCTTCCTGAACCTCCTTCAGTTCCAGCATCAGCTCCAGCTCCAGCTCCTCTTCCAGCTGCAGCGCCGATTCCAAATGCAGCTCCACCTCCACTTCCATCAATGCCACCTATGACTTCTGCTGCCTCAGCACTCTCTCCAATGCAATTTGTGGGACAACCTGGATCTGCTATCCCGAAGAGTGACATCAGAAATACCATGGGAGATCGTAGGAAGAGAAAGTATGTTTACTAGTATCTAGAATGCCTTGATCATATTAGCAATTTTCTCATTTATATCATTTGGTTTGCCTATACCATACATTTCTTAACATTATTATTCATGTTCCTGATTAACATGATATTTGGGACCCGGTAATCAATAATTAACTTTTATTTGACAGGTGATATGGCTCTAGAGTCATAATGTCGGTCCAGTAAAACATGCATCCAAGAGGTGAATGCATGAATTATCTATGTCATTTTTCTGTTAGATTTGGTGTAAATTTGCCATGTCTTTGATTTGATAGGATGACATATGAGTTCTCTTATAACTTGACATATCCAATATGTTGAGCTGCCAGGGAACTGGCTATGAAACTGCTCGTCTTATAAGCCAACAACTGGACCTTGATGGAACTTTGATAATGTGAAGCTATATAGTTAATTGATTTGCAGACCTCTGATGTATTAATTAGGTTAGTCTGACTTGACCTAAGAAATCTACAAGGCCTTCTATTCCAGCCTTTTTTTTTAAGTATAAACTTGCATCCATATTCAGAAGGAAAACATTGTAGAGAAACTTGATTAAGTGTGATGTCCCATTCTCATAGTAAATGACTACAAATAGGTGGATTGGCATAAATGACTTACTTGGTTAAGTAGTGATATCTTCGGCTTAAGAACTTGAGTGGAGAGATTATGACACTTTTAGAAAACCATGTTGGGAAAGTAGGAATTAGTGGCGATGTAGGTATGTGTCATATAGCGAGCACCAAAATCTTAGGGTTAAGCATTTCAGTGATGTGCTAAGGTTTATAAAAGCCACTTGAGTCATGACATTAGTATCCTATATTTTGTCTCAACCCATTGCCTTTTTAACTTAACTGTCTTAAAAAGCCTTAGCTTTAGTACTTAATTAATACTTTGTGATTCTTTTCCTTGATATATAGAATTATGGTGCTTATAGAAAGTATATATATCCATCTATATGATATTTAATGCATAACAAGTAATCACAAGTCCTTTATAAATTGCAGGAAAGAAGATTGAAAGGGCCAAATCATTCCTAGAAGAAAATGAACGGGTTTGCTTCTATGTAGGCATTCTCTAGCTACATTCATGTGACTGTCTTATTTTGATTCTTTGATTTTACTCGATGCTTTAGATTGAGTTCCTCCATGTCATCTTCATTCTTACTTTATTTGTTTCGACATACATCTTTTGTATTCTTCATTTTCTTTCTTCCACTCATCGATGTTATTTTGTCTTTTGCTGCTGTCATACTTTTGCATTATCCATGCTGCATCTAGAACTAGACATTACACTTTAATTTTTTGAGCTAATGTGCCAAAATATTTTTTCAATTGTTTGATATTAGTTAATAACATTTACATCTTAGTTCTGCTATGTCTAAAATAATTTGTCATGAATGCTTATGGCCTCTGGCATTACTCAGAGCCGCTTGTGTGTGCCTCTTGCTTAGGCTTCAAGGTATATTGGCATTTTGATGCTCCTGGAGCCTTTAACATATATATATATATATATTTCAAATGTTGTTGGTAAGTCATCCTTTTGGAATACCTTCCTACATGTATTTAGAGAAACAAGATTGGTTTATTTTTGCCTCTCGAAGAAGTCCAAAGCATTATTTTAACTGTGTGCAGAGCATAGGATTTATTCTTAGAAGTTCATGTCAAAAGCAGGGATTCAGATGAATATCTTACAGACAAGTTAATATGATAGTTGTTGTTTGTGATTTAATAATGCTAGTCTAATAGTCAACTATTTTTCTGTAAAAACATAGTTCTATCAATTTTTTCTTTTATGGCTTGTTATTGATATGGATGACCAGGATTCTTTATATATATGTGGAAGTTGATTGGATTAGGGCATGGGATGGGACTGGGTGTGCTATATGGTGAAGTTTTAATCCATCTGTAGATTAGTTAACTTTTTTTATTTATGTGCAGTTTATATCCAGCACTTTGTCTTGTTGCATGGTTTTATTGTTTTTATATCTATTTATTATATGATCATGCATTGACACTACTGAGAATCACATCTAAAATTAGGTTTTTTCTCAAACAATGGGGGAAACATATTTTCTAGGATCACATTTTTGGTTGCATGAATTGGAACATATAGCTCATGATGGGCAGACTTATTTCAGATTTTTTTCCTGCCATTTGCATAGACTAGGTTAATACTTGTTCATTTACCCTATACGGTTTTGGTGGACAGGGCCTATGTCCCAATATGGAGCATAGCTTACATAACAATATTTCATGGTATTGATGGCTTCGAAGAAACTACAAAGCACTTTCTAGGATGCGTTGCTGCTTCAGTTTTCTTTACTGATGAAGTCTGTGGCTTGTGGGTTTTTCACTCTCAAACTTCCTTCCACCCGGAAGGTTCTCATGGCATTACTGACATGGACGGTCGTACTGAAGCTTAGATCTTATTCATTATTTCAAGTTAAGAGTTGTCATCGCTCAAGAGGGTAGATGTAGCGTTAGCCAAATTGGTATCCAATTCTCAAGGTGTCGTGGTTGTTGAGATAAACACTTTGCTTGAAATGATTTCTCAACCTTGTTGATATGTTTGTTTGATATGATGAAGTATCATGACACAGCATGTAACATGAAGTTATGATTCATGTTCGACTATGTCAAGATTTTGACCGGTCAATTAAAATACCAGTACTTCAAGGTGGAGCCTATTGCAAGAAACTCAAGCAGCAAGGGAACAACTCCACGGAAATGGAGCTGAATTCCTGGCAACAAACACTCACCGCCCTCTTCTTCGTGGTGGCTTCCTCGTGTTTGGCTTTGTGTCATCACATGTCCTCATTTTGTGGCTTCATCATTCGACCAACCCAATCATAAACATGCATTAAACGAGCGTCTCAATCAAGTTGTAGCTGAATTGATTAAACATGCATTTTCCACGCGTTTGTTTAAACAAACATTACACGAGCCCTATGTAAATTGCATTACTGTGCAATATCCATTCGCGGATACAAGCAGCATATCAATCGAGCTCTATCTACTTTGCACAAGGTTTTTTTTTTTCCTTCCCTTTTCGTTTTGCTTTTTGTTGCCTATATTGGTCATATTCTGGAAAATGTTTAGAAAATAATCATTTTTAAGTACCATGCATTCCTCATTCATCCATTATCTCGAATAGGAAGTCCTCGAGTATATCCAATATTTAAGGAGACGTTCCCGAATTTAAAATCTTGCTGCTTTCCACGGCGTTCCACGTGACGTAAGAACGGACGCGGAGAGCGGACCATGCTTATCTTGAACAGCTCAGCCCGGTCGCCGCGTCCATCCACCCACGCAATCGCCAACATAGCGGGAACCACGTGGCGCTGCTCCTTATCACGCTGGCGGCCGCTGTCCTTATCGAGACTACGGCGAATCAACCACGCCCAATGCGGATCCGCTGTCAAGTCCCAACTTCTCCGCCGACCTCTGGTGTTTTTTTCTTTTTTCTTTTTTAATAAAATATTAATATCATGTTGGATTTTTTTAATTGTTAGGAACCGAGCCAACCTAATCATGAGATTACATAATATTTCCTAGTCTTTAATCACTTGATCACATGGCATTATCTTTTAATCACTTAAACGACTTCCAATTCCTAGCTTGCATCACCCACCAATTCGGAACGAGCCGATGTGATCATCTTCTAGTCGTCGCTCGAGTCACCACCAGCGTGCAAAAGAACGGAGGTGAAAAAAAGGCTTCTTTGCGTCGTCTTCCTTTTTCTCTTGCACGTCAACACACCTCCGTTGTTTCTCAACGCTTTTGCCAACAGGTAAAGAACTGAAACGTTTCCCATCCCCATCCGTTACGTACCCGTTTCATCCACCTCACCGTGTGGCCCGAGGCGACGGCTTCGGACGAGTAGCAAAAGCGGTAATCCGAAATAAAACTCGAACTCGGTCTGCTTTAATGTTAAAATTAACGCAAAGTCCAAAGGTTATATTTACTTTTAAGGACTACAAGTCCAGCCCTCCACAATATCGAAAATAAAATAAAAGAAATTGATGTTAAGTTTTGATTTATAAATTTTCTCTCTTTTGACCAAAAAAATAATGTACATTAAATTTTAACTATAAAGGCCTTTTTTTTTTAATTTATATTCTTACTTCGACATGTGTCGTTCCGTATCGCTCCATCCATCTCCCTCTTCATTCCCCCCTTCTTCCCATTTAACCAAATCTGTCATACTATTCTAATCCCAATTCCAATGTAATCAATCACCTTCCTCTTCGCCCTATTAATACCCTCCTCCGTCTCCCCCAATCCCCTACCACAACCGTCTCCATCTCTCCTTCGCAGAAGGATTTCTTTGACGTCCCCGGTCGCCATGAACGCCCTCGCCGCCACGAGCCGCAACTTCCGGCAGGCCGCCCGGATCCTCGGCCTCGATTCCAAGCTGGAGAAGAGCCTGTTGATCCCCTTCAGGGAGATCAAGGTATGGGCGGGGACAGGCTTCTTGACCCTCTTTTTTGGTAGCTGGGTTCAGCTCTTGGGTGTTGATCGTGTGCCGGCGGGTGTGTTTTGCAGGTGGAGTGTACGATCCCCAAGGATGATGGCACCTTGGCTTCGTACGTTGGGTTTAGAGTCCAGCATGACAATGCCCGTGGGCCGATGAAGGGAGGGATTCGGTATCACCACGAGGTGAGTTTTTGTGGCCTGAATCAAGCATCTCCGTTGGTCTTTGCGTGTTCGATTCACTAGGCTATTCGATTTAGATTGCTTACTTCCTCGGAAGAATTAGGCACGATAAGAACGTACGTAGTCTTGCTGTTGCTTACAATGACGAAAATTGCATAGGATCTTCGAATTTGGTACCTGTTCAAGATGCAAGCTTGATCAACAGATCGTCGATGTTTGCTTTGACTTGCTGTCTTTCTTGTTTTTTTTCTGGTTGATCTTGGGATTTGCTGGATAATCTTTTTTCTTCTTTAGGTTAGGCGAATTAGTATGTCATTTTGCTTGGTTATCTTAACTTGGTTCTTGGCAATAACTTACTGTACCAAGCATTTCCAGTAGACTTCACTTGTAGATTATGTACTTGTCAGTGTTCTTTAATAACTTATTAAGACTAGATAAATTGGTGGATATCAAAAGCCACCCCATGGTTGATGAGCTGTTATTATATGTCTTATAACCTATCAATTTTTGTTTTGGGGTAGTTGATTGGCATTGTGGGTGATGGATGACTCCAGTTGGAGGAGACCTTAGTGCGGCTGTTTCCTTTGAGCAGTTTCTGGTTATTGGGAAGAGTTTCATGCCTATATATTGACATCTAATGTTGAAAATCATGGACAGCAAGGAAACTCGGGATGAGTTGGTTGTATTTAAAGTCTTTCCAGGAGAGTATCTAATTAGGAAGTGTGAGTTCCAGGACTTCTACAAAGAAGTTACAGTGAACAAATTCTCTGACTTGGTTACACTTCTTAATACTTATGTCTGTTACTGTTAGTCCATTTAGGATGAGTCGAACACATTACACCACATGCCACAGCCACAAGCAATAGGAAGGCCAACAGTAAAATTTCATGCTATCTCTGCTAATTTTCATCGAGTAATGCTTGTTTTGCTGGCATGAATCACAACGATGCAGAGGATATGAAGATCCGAAGGCTTCTGGAATTTAGAACAACTGCATTGACTTTTAGGTTCCTGATTTTAGCTTTCTGTTGATCTAATATTTAGACCATGCTTTCGAGTCTGGCGGGAGTTTTGAAATTCTGCTCTGTCATTTTGGCACGGTATAGGTACGAGAATCCCTGCTGAACTGAAGGAACTTTCCACATCTGGCTTGTGCCAGCTAGATCTATTCCCCTGCCATATCGTGCTAGAAATTTAACATTAGGGTTTGGGCTGGAAAAATTACTTCTTTGATTTTGTGCAACACTATTGAAGTTGCAATTGTTACTTTTCCAAGCCGAATATGTTAGTCAACTTCAGTGTTTCTCCTCCTTACTTTATAACCTTCCTTGTTGCATATTGATGTGTCAGTCCTCAGTTCTCTTTCCCTCTCTGTTTTACCACACACTAATTAAAGAAAATGTTCTCACCTTTGTGGATAACAACTAGTCCAAGAGGAAATTCATGATTGATTCCTGTGCCTCTTGTAACTCAAGTATGAGTACAGACATTAGATGGTGTTTGTTAGTGCTGTCAGCCACTCCTGCTATGATCAGTTAACTCTAGATCCACTTTTTCACCATGAGTCATTTTATTAGTGTTCTTTCTAATGGAGCATTTCTTAGGTTGCTTCTGCTATTCTCAAATTTGCTTTGTGACTCTCTTGAAAGGTTGACCCTGATGAGGTAAATGCTCTGGCTCAACTCATGACATGGAAGACAGCTGTAGCAGACATACCATATGGTGGAGCAAAGGGTGGAATTGGATGTTCCCCAAGTGAACTAAGTAAGAGTGAGCTGGAACGCCTGACTCGTGTCTTCACACAGAAGATTCATGACCTTATTGGAATTCATACAGATGTTCCAGCACCCGACATGGGAACAAATGCCCAGGTACTCATTTTAAGTTTTGATAGTTTATTATCTGTAAACAAGTAGAGCTGCTTTCCGTCCTCAAAGAAAAATGGATCTGATTTGTACATTTGTTACAAGATGTTGATATTTTTGACTTTGTTGCTTTTGGGCAGACAATGGCTTGGATCCTAGACGAGTACTCCAAGTTCCATGGACACTCACCAGCTGTTGTGACAGGAAAGCCAATAGTAAGTAAATCTAATTAATATTGGTCTTTGATACTTGTTGAAATTCAAGTCTTTCAGCTAATGTGTCCTTATGCATGTGCCGTTGTAGGATCTTGGTGGATCCTTAGGTAGGGAAGCTGCTACAGGACGAGGTGTCATATATGCAACTAAGTCTTTATTGGCTGAACATGGGAAATCTATTTCAGGATCGACCTTTGTTATCCAGGTGAACCTGATGTCAGATTCTTATTATCTTGTCTAATAGAATAGGAAAACAGTAGCTAAGATGAATCTAGACCGAAACATGTCCATGCTATTTATGTGTCTGCCATTGGATAGCATGTCAAGGTGATTCGATACTTTCAAATCTTCAGGGTTTTGGAAATGTTGGCTCATGGGCTGCACGAATCCTTCACGAGGAAGGGGGCAAAGTGATTGCAATTGGAGATATTACTGGTGCTATCAAAAATCCTAATGGCATAGACATTCCTGCTTTGATTAAGCATAGAAGTGAGGGTGGTGCTGTGAAGGACTTCAAAGGGGCAGATCCACTGGATAAGGACGAGTTGCTTGTGCATGAATGTGATGTTCTCATTCCTAGTGCCTTGGGTGGTGTACTGAACAGGTTTTTATCGCATTTCCTCTGCTTATGTTTTTTTTTAATGGCATAGACATTCCTGCTTTGATTAAGCATAGAAGTGAGGGTGGTGCTGTGAAGGACTTCAAAGGGGCAGATCCACTGGATAAGGACGAGTTGCTTGTGCATGAATGTGATGTTCTCATTCCTAGTGCCTTGGGTGGTGTACTGAACAGGTTTTTATCGCATTTCCTCTGCTTATGTTTTTTTTTATTTTTCTTAGTTACCCTACCACTGCCAGAATCTGTCCTTTATCATCCTAAATTCTCATCAGTAGGCTCACAAATTTTTTGGGAAACAATGTTAGAATCGAGCAATTTTCAAGTTTAGGCACACACACACTACATCAAATTTTGCTTTAAGGGAAGCATATCAAGCATAATTGGTTAAATATTATCTGAGGCTCAAAGCTTTATCAAGTTCATGAGCATTTGTAGGCAGCTAATTTCTTTTTTCCTTCTTCCACTTTCATCTTTCCACTTATGTTTCCTGATACATATTGCAAGTCATTGATCTTCTCATCCAGAGGGCAGCAGCAAGTGAATTTTTTGTTTGTGGATTGTGTGTCATTGGGCCAAAATTTGTGAATGCAATTGGACCTATTTTATCATTCTTTCTATTATAGAAGTCTGGTGGTTTTCTTAAATTCATTTCTTTGTCCTTGTCATTTAATGTTTAAATAAGGTGGTCTATCACTAGGTATTCATTCAGAAATTATTTGATATATTCTTAGGGATAATGCTGCCGATGTGAAGGCTAAATACATTGTTGAAGCTGCTAATCATCCAACCGATCCTGAAGCCGATGAGGTACAGTATCTTATCAAACTTTCAGCATAATTTAATTAGTTCTCTTGGAGTAAGCAAATCTAATGTTATGTGACATACCAAATAGCAATACGATTTTTAAGGAACCTGTGTGCTAGGCAGGTGACTAGGTGGACGTTAACCTGATTCCTATTTGTTTTTTGGGCATAGATATTTGCCAAGAAGGGCATTCCAGTACTACCTGACATTTATGCAAATGCTGGGGGTGTAACTGTCAGCTACTTCGAGTGGGTTCAGGTACTCCATCACATTACCCCGAGTCGATTTTCCAAATACATGCAACATTGAGCTCACCATTTTCTTTGTCTCTACGTATTTGGTAGAACATCCAAGGATTCATGTGGGATGAAGAGAAGGTGAACATGGAGCTTCACAAGTACATGAGGAGTGCTTTCAACAATATCAAGGCAATGTGCAAGACCCATGACTGCAACCTCCGCATGGGAGCATTTACCCTGGGAGTAAATAGGGTTGCTCGAGCAACTCTCCTGAGGGGCTGGGAAGCATAGGAAATGCACTTTGATTCTACTTCAGTCAATCAATCAATTGATTTGGTGGAAAAAAACCGAAAGGTTTACATTCTCATAATTCACTACCATTTTTATCTAGTTTACAGGAACATTGATGCATACACCAATGTCAAAAGCACCTCTGCAAGTTAGCCTGAACATTTAAATGCAGAGGAATATTTTACATTTTACTTCTCCGTTATATGTTACTAAAATTGAGTTTGTGGCAACAAGTTGATGCTTGTACTCGTTCTTTCTACTCAACACCTCGTGTTACAAATGAGTTCTGAAAGCTTATACATTTCATCTACTTTATTTTGTTTGATGGGACTGAGTCACACTCCATGCGACTATTAAACGATGCAGAACTATATCCCATGGGACAAATGTTGCATTCCCAATTTGTAGATTTTATCCTCGGTAATTACAGCATTCTTCTTTCTTGGAATAAATAGGAATGGAATAGTGATGTCAACGACGTGGGAACAAAGTCAAGTTGTTGACCGACTCGTATGGCTTGGCATGTTGCCTCCTCCAACACCTGCCCTTGAGTTGGGGAGGTCGGCCTCGACCCTGGCGCTTGTAAAATAAGAAGCCATCGTTGCCAATTCGGTTGGCGTGCAGCATCCCTTGCTCTGCTTCGTCGTGCTTGCCCTTGCCAGTGCTGGCGTCGCCGGTTGCCTCTGTCTGAGGCCAACGTTGAGCCATCTACCGATGGGGGTTCTTCTTCGTTAGCAGTCCCCGGTGGCCCTTGGCATGGCAATGCAAGTACGTTCTCCATTCCTTCGACATCGTCTGGTTCAGAAGGCAGAGTCTCGGCATGTGGAGGCGTCGAAAGGCCGTCGCCGACGTTACTATATCCGATGGGCTTTGGCTGCGACGAAGATGGGGCGCGTCTGCGGTCTCCGAGGAGTTCGTAGGCACCGGGGAGACGCCTTCTTGTGAGGCCCTCCATGGCATCTCTGCACCAGGCAACCATCTCCACCAGCATCTTCTGTTGATGTTGGCTCTGATTCCTATTGGTCATCATTAGATTAACTCTAGTCCTCTTCTGGAACAGCGTTCCTCCATCTCCATCTCCACCGCCATCATCTTGCTGCTTAGCTTTGGAAGAGAAGCTGGGCAATTCCCGAGTGCGCTCCACAACGTTTATCTGCTTTGCGCCTGTCCTCGTCGATCGGCATCATCTCGAATAAGGAAATACATCTATCACACTAGGGAAGAATAGTATAGGATAAAATCTTTTATGTTTCATTCAAAGTTTTTTAAAATTTTAAAAATACTGTAATTTTCACTGCCAGAATCTGTCCTTTATCATCCTAAATTCTCATCAGTAGGCTCACAAATTTTTTGGGAAACAATGTTAGAATCGAGCAATTTTCAAGTTTAGGCACACACACACTACATCAAATTTTGCTTTAAGGGAAGCATATCAAGCATAATTGGTTAAATATTATCTGAGGCTCAAAGCTTTATCAAGTTCATGAGCATTTGTAGGCAGCTAATTTCTTTTTTCCTTCTTCCACTTTCATCTTTCCACTTATGTTTCCTGATACATATTGCAAGTCATTGATCTTCTCATCCAGAGGGCAGCAGCAAGTGAATTTTTTGTTTGTGGATTGTGTGTCATTGGGCCAAAATTTGTGAATGCAATTGGACCTATTTTATCATTCTTTCTATTATAGAAGTCTGGTGGTTTTCTTAAATTCATTTCTTTGTCCTTGTCATTTAATGTTTAAATAAGGTGGTCTATCACTAGGTATTCATTCAGAAATTATTTGATATATTCTTAGGGATAATGCTGCCGATGTGAAGGCTAAATACATTGTTGAAGCTGCTAATCATCCAACCGATCCTGAAGCCGATGAGGTACAGTATCTTATCAAACTTTCAGCATAATTTAATTAGTTCTCTTGGAGTAAGCAAATCTAATGTTATGTGACATACCAAATAGCAATACGATTTTTAAGGAACCTGTGTGCTAGGCAGGTGACTAGGTGGACGTTAACCTGATTCCTATTTGTTTTTTGGGCATAGATATTTGCCAAGAAGGGCATTCCAGTACTACCTGACATTTATGCAAATGCTGGGGGTGTAACTGTCAGCTACTTCGAGTGGGTTCAGGTACTCCATCACATTACCCCGAGTCGATTTTCCAAATACATGCAACATTGAGCTCACCATTTTCTTTGTCTCTACGTATTTGGTAGAACATCCAAGGATTCATGTGGGATGAAGAGAAGGTGAACATGGAGCTTCACAAGTACATGAGGAGTGCTTTCAACAATATCAAGGCAATGTGCAAGACCCATGACTGCAACCTCCGCATGGGAGCATTTACCCTGGGAGTAAATAGGGTTGCTCGAGCAACTCTCCTGAGGGGCTGGGAAGCATAGGAAATGCACTTTGATTCTACTTCAGTCAATCAATCAATTGATTTGGTGGAAAAAAACCGAAAGGTTTACATTCTCATAATTCACTACCATTTTTATCTAGTTTACAGTAACATTGATGCATACACCAATGTCAAAAGCACCTCTGCAAGTTAGCCTGAACATTTAAATGCAGAGGAATATTTTACATTTTACTTCTCCGTTATATGTTACTAAAATTGAGTTTGTGGCAACAAGTTGATGCTTGTACTCGTTCTTTCTACTCAACACCTCGTGTTACAAATGAGTTCTGAAAGCTTATACATTTCATCTACTTTATTTTGTTTGATGGGACTGAGTCACACTCCATGCGACTATTAAACGATGCAGAACTATATCCCATGGGACAAATGTTGCATTCCCAATTTGTAGATTTTATCCTCGGTAATTACAGCATTCTTCTTTCTTGGAATAAATAGGAATGGAATAGTGATGTCAACGACGTGGGAACAAAGTCAAGTTGTTGACCGACTCGTATGGCTTGGCATGTTGCCTCCTCCAACACCTGCCCTTGAGTTGGGGAGGTCGGCCTCGACCCTGGCGCTTGTAAAATAAGAAGCCATCGTTGCCAATTCGGTTGGCGTGCAGCATCCCTTGCTCTGCTTCGTCGTGCTTGCCCTTGCCAGTGCTGGCGTCGCCGGTTGCCTCTGTCTGAGGCCAACGTTGAGCCATCTACCGATGGGGGTTCTTCTTCGTTAGCAGTCCCCGGTGGCCCTTGGCATGGCAATGCAAGTACGTTCTCCATTCCTTCGACATTGTCTGGTTCACTTGCCATTGCTGGCGTCGCCAGTTGCCTCTGTCTGAGGCCAACGTTAGCCACCTATCGGTGGGGGTTCTTCTTCGTTAGCAGTCCCCGGTGGCCCTTGGCATGGCAATGCAAGTACGTTCTCCATTCCTTCGACATTGTCTGGTTCAGAAGGCAGAGTCTCGGCATGTGGAGGCGTCGAAAGGCGGTCGCCGACGTTACTATATCCGATGGACTTTGGCTGCGACGAAGATGGGGCGCGTCTGCGGTCTCCGAGGAGTTCGTAGGCACCGGGGAGACGCCTTCTTGTGCGGCCCTCCATGGCATCTCTGCACCAGGCAACCATCTCCACCACCATCTTCTGTTGATGTTGGCTCTGAGACAGGAATCATAACAGGGAGGATATATGTAAATTTCATTTAATTTATGCTCCAAGCAGATTACCTACCCAAGTGTCCAAAACTCGATATATATTTTCGTATTATTTGTACTCATTTCAAACCTTTTTACCAATATAATAACTCTATTCAAGCCTGTCCAATAGATAAAGGGAGCCAAATAATTCAGCTCGCTGAGTGATGACAATAAGTACCAACGAATTCATCCTTTTTCTTTGCTTCCAAAACCATCACACTTCCCATTACATATATCAACGACACCTTATTGATAAACTCGACTCACTTGTCATATTTCAGCTAAAACTTGTAGAATTTTGATCTCCATTATACACACACAGTTTCCTCTGGTGTTGGGTTGTGTGATTCGGCTTGCCAAAGAAAAATGGCAAAGTTGAGTGCCAAAAGCCTAAATAATAAAATTCCAATAGCCAGATGCAGAGAGAGAGAGAGAGAGAGAGCACTGTGGAGGACAAGGTGAGGGCCATGTGGAGGATGCATGAGGAGAGAGGAAGGTTCACATGGCCTTCCAATGGCCAGCTGCTTTTCTTGATTACTTTAGCAAGTGCCAAGCCAAAGTTCCAATACCACGTTCTCTCCAAATGGCCTATGTGCACTTTTGTTATAGTTATTGTAGCAGCAAAGTGCTGCCTTCACAAACTAATTAGCAGGACAATACCTCTCTCTATCTCTCTCTCTCTCTCTCTCCCTCTCCCTCTCCATATCATGCCAAACATGCCAATGGCTTTTCCAGGATCCCACCAGTTTGATGCACCCCACTCATATTGTTCCTTCCCCAAGAACCTATGCCTACCATGAATATAATACACCATAGAGTACCCATTCCAGATCTCAAACTATTATTACCATTGTAGCAGTGATTGGCACAAAGCATTCACTTCACTGAACATGATGAACCAGTAACCAAATGAAAGACCTCAACTAGCATACTGAGAATCCCATTCTGTACACAACCATTTACCAGATAAGAAACCTACAGAAAAAGAGAAGCATAAAAATATGACTGTCACCATCTTCTGTTGATGTTGGCTCTGAGACAGGAATCATAACAGGGAGGATATATGTAAATTTCATTTAATTTATGCTCCAAGCAGACTATTTGATTTATCTCTATTTGGATACAATAAATTTTTTTATGATATATTGACAAGTTTAATTGGAGCCTCTGGGAGCAGGTGTCGTCTTCGATGTCCCGGACATGTCGTCACGGTTTAACTCAGCATCGCGAGGGCCAGGAGCCATCGATGCCCGAACAGTCTACCTGTCATCGTTGACCATCGTGTACTGGCCTGGCGCGCCGACGACAAACTCTCCCCGCTTGGTGAGCTTATTGAGGTAGTAAGGGAGGAGCGTGTCGTGCCCCCACGGGATGCCATCGTAATTCGCACGGATGCAGTCGGATATCGCCTACTCCGTCGAGCCTCCATCCTCCGGCAAGAACCGGATTGCGGCAGCAATCATCTGGAAAACCCAAACACAGACGAGATGAAACCGAGATCGGCAATGCCGGTGCAACGTCTGCTATTGAGGTAAGGAGCATGGCGGAGAACGTACTGCAGCGTAGGGAGGATGATCCGGGGTGTGCAGTTTGGGCGCCACGTTGGATTGATGGAGAGGAAAAAGAAGAAAGAGAAATCTGCAGGTGTGTGATGTGAGAAAGATTATAT
>LVTN01000174.1:152265-179232 GCA_001649415.1 Musa itinerans
ATATATATATATATATATATATATATATTCCCCTCCTATGGTTTTTTTTCCCAAGAGTGCTTCTAATTCAAAAAATATTAAAAATACCCCCTCATCAATTTCTTCTATTAATTTTTTTTATTTTTTCAATAGTTTTTAACTGTTACAGTATTTTCATTTGACTAATTTAGTAAAAGATATAAATAATATTATATTATGGATTTTTGTTTGTCATTACTGGTAGATCATTATGACACTCTATTTTTAAAATTATAATTGATTTGGTTGAAAATCATATTCCATTTGATCATTTACCGTGTAAATATTTACACTATAAAACCTATTTAAAAATATCAAATATTTATTTGTATAACAGACCTGAGTCCATCCGTGATCAGATCAGTATGAACTCAATGCATGAGGAGCATAGATGATGATAAATTTAGGAGTAAATACTAAGCCAAAGCAATATAATCTTATCAGTGACAAGATGACTTGTCAATTTTATTTTTACACCTTAAAAGGAGAGTCGACAAGTCAGATTGAACGTCTAAGATGGGCATGACGTATCACCAGAAACTCCTTATGAACATTACTAAACTAATTCATGCATTCTCTCATGCTCTATCTACATGGTATTTTAATTCTAGCCCGGTAACCTCATTTTGACTTGTTGTCATCCCAACCCAATTTGAGAATATTTTAACTCAAGTTGGATCTTATTAGAGACAGGAATCATAACAGGGAGGATATCTGTAAATTTCATTTAATTTATGCTCCAAGCAGATTACCTACCCAAGTGTCCAAAACTCGATATATATTTTCGTATTATTTGTACTCATTTCAAACCTTTTTACCAATATAATAACTCTATTCAAGCGTGTCCAATAGATAAAGGGAGCCAAATAATTCAGCTCGCTGAGTGATGACAATAAGTACCAACCAATTCATCCTTTTTCTTTGCTTCCAAAACCATCACACTTCCCATTACATATATCAACGACACCTTATTGATAAACTCGACTCACTTGTCATATTTCAGCTAAAACTTGTAGAATTTTGATCTCCATTATTCACACACAGTTTCCTCTGGTGTTGGGTTGTGTGATTCGGCTTGCCAAAGAAAAATCGCAAAGTTGAGTGCCAAAAGCCTAAATAATAAAATTCCAATAGCCAGATGCAGAGAGAGAGAGAGAGAGAGAGCACTGTGGAGGACAAGGTGAGGGCCATGTGGAGGATGCATGAGGAGAGAGGAAGGTTCACATGGCCTTCCAATGGCCAGCTGCTTTTCTTGATTACTTTAGCAAGTGCCAAGCCAAAGTTCCAATACCACGTTCTCTCCAAATGGCCTATGTGCACTTTTGTTATAGTTATTGTAGCAGCAAAGTGCTGCCTTCACAAACTAATTAGCAGGACAATACCTCTCTCTATCTCTCTCTCTCTCTCTCTCCCTCTCCCTCTCCATATCATGCCAAACATGCCAATGGCTTTTCCAGGATCCCACCAGTTTGATGCACCCCACTCATATTGTTCCTTCCCCAAGAACCTATGCCTACCATGAATATAATACACCATAGAGTACCCATTCCAGATCTCAAACTATTATTACCATTGTAGCAGTGATTGGCACAAAGCATTCACTTCACTGAACATGATGAACCAGTAACCAAATGAAAGACCTCAACTAGCATACTGAGAATCCCATTCTGTACACAACCATTTACCAGATAAGAAACCTACAGAAAAAGAGAAGCATAAAAATATGACTGTCACATGCCCAGAGGTTGGAATCCATGGAACCCAAAAGTAGAGGAAGCGGTGGTGTCAACCTGTCCATCATGCATCTAACTACACGCTGATCTACGTTTATGTACCAAAAGACAGCCCTCAGACAGCAAGCTGCTGCTTCTGCTGGCAGCTGCTGGATTCTTCTTCTGTCAAGCAGCAGTGCAACCTTGGAGGAGAAGCAGGTGATTCCAAGTACATCTCCCTCTGAAGTGTCGAGCAGTAGGAGCTGAAGATGACAGGGGTTACATTCAACTCGAAGCCCACCCCAAACAAGAAATCCACTTCCAGGTAGTTCATCTCCATCAAGCTGATCCCCCCCACCTTTGCAAAGTATGCATTGTTGTAGTATCTGTATGTATGAACACAACAGCAGCAATAAATCAATTGGTGGTCAGAACCCATGACATGTAAACCATATTTTCTTGGAAAAATGATCGACAAATAAATATCCTTTATAGGGACTCACACGATTGTCAACATGAGGATTAAGAAGGTAGGATGTCACCATAAAACACTGGAAAACATTGCGAACTGGTTTACATGACTTGTGTTATTATTTTTTCCTTCTGGTTTACATGTCAAAATAAAGATGTGACAGTGTGCCAATAACAACGAGACACCACTAAATTAATTATCAGAAACCAACATGGCAATATCTTCTTCTTGATGTAATCTTAGAGATGGATGCGTGGTTTCTTTGGAGTTGTAGGATGCCATCTAAACCCACCAAACCCCCATCTAATTGACTCTTTGCACAACTGTAAGAGAGCGCAATTATATGCACATGCCTTTCTGCCGAATGACTTCAATGATTTGTGCCAACTTTCACATTTCATTTGCTGTCCAATTCATCTTGGCATGATAAAGAATCTATCGTCTGTCCAAATCTATCAACAGATTTAATCTTAATCGTCAAGCACAGAGAATTTGGATCTACATGCCAATCAAACAATCTCGTGGCACATTCTATTCTATTAGGAACAGGAGATTAATGACCAAAGCATGGAACAAAACATGGATCCTTTCCGCTACTCGATCTCATCTGGGAGGTGGGCAGAGAGAGAGAAGAGGCAACCAAAGAAATCTGATATTTCACAGTCTCTCTCTAAAAAGATAGATAAAACAAATCAAGAATTGGATCAAGATTACAGGGAAAAAACATGTCTGTCTGCGTTTGCATCACGAGGAAAGAATCTGTAATTCCCGCAAGAAGAAGGCAGGAATTATAGAACAAGAAAGCCTCCTATTCCTAATTCACGACCGAGTCTCAGAAGTTAGCGAGCTGAGGAAAGATGATATGAAGAAGAAAGAAACGACAGGAAGGAATTAATTCCAAGAACTTAACAGCTGCAGAGGAAATCGAAGCGCGGATAGAGTAGCAGTTGACTTACATGTCATCCATGAACTTGACGGCGGTGAGGACGCTGGTGATGAGGAAGCGGTGGACGTTGAAGGAGTCGAGGAACACGGCGGGGTGGCGCCACAGGAAGCGGTCGATGTAGATGTAGGCGACGACGTAGCAGGAGGGACTGCAGTTGGCGTACCGGAAGATGCGCTCCAGGTAGCTGCGCACCGATATGGCCGGCTTCGTCAGCCCGTGGAAGGCCGAGGCGCGGTGGTGCAGCGCGAGCGGCCGGCGGTCGGCGTCGTTGCGCTCCGCGAGCCTCTCGAGGATGGTGGACAGGACGGCGACCACTCGCGGGATGGCGTGGGGCTCCTCCCCCAGCTCTGCCATCGCTGTCTCTCCTTGCAGAGCTGATGGGTGGAGAGATAGAGTGCTCCAACTCATTATATATGTATATATGGAGAGAGAGAGAGAGAGAAGAAGTCTAAGTGTTTTTAGGATTCCATTTCCTTGACGAATTAGAAATTCAAATTGAAATTTCTTTTTGTTATTTAGAATTATTTGTTTATTCTAAAAATATCTAATATATTTTTAAATTTTAATACAAAATAAGATGTGAGAAATTAATTCTAAAAAAATAGAGAAAAAAATAAAAAAAATCTTTGAAACTTACATAAGAGGATTTGTACTTAAGTCAGATTTAACTTAAGAGAACTTATAATTAGATATTATATTGACTTTTTGATATATTCGTTAATTATTAATGTTTGATATGTCTTTTTGATTTCGAAAGATTTTTCCTCAACAAATATACAAATATTGAGTGGTGAATGAAATCCTTTAGAATGCATTTGGGTGTCTATATTCCCTCCCTTTGATCTATGTTGATGTAGTTTTTGCACTAATCTTGTTATCAATTGCTTCTCTAGCTTAAAAAAAAAGTGTTTTATTTAATATTAGGTATATATCCATGACAAAAATGTTAAGAAGCAATGAAGGTGTACAATATGAAAAGACATATATCTAACTTGAACTGAGTTGACCACAAAGTTAAACTTGGCACTAATTCAAGTCTTTTTTAACATGTTTAATCCATGGAAACTGATTTTTTTATTTTTATTTTTTTTTATCTAGCTCTCCTCCTAATTCTTTTTGACATTAGGGATTCATGATTCATTAATATTATCACAAGTATTTGACACATAATTATTATGTGTTAGCCTCTCCAATTATATTTTTGATTTACATCATCTTATCTTCTTACTATTATTCAATACATGCAATCATTGGAGAGGACACTTACCTAACTTCAGCCATTTTAACTAGTTTTACTCAGTGAAATTAATTTCACATTTTTAAAAAGCTAAAGACTAAAACTAAGGAGAAAGCAATGGAATATTTATGTTTTGAGGAGCCCACTAAGTAAACTTGCATCTTCCATGGGTTCTATTTCACTAATGCAACTGATATGAATATAAATCATTGTAAAACATATTCTTAACATCTTAACAAGTTTTAAAATACATTAATATCAATTAGAGTTTCAATTAACAATAACCAATGAAGATTAAATGCCAAGGGTATAAATTCAACTTTGAAAATTGTGTATATATCATTAGCCATTACTTATCAAAGTTGTTAGTAGTTACTTTGAATCAAAGAAAATATTTCAAGTATAAAAAACATATATTTCTCTTCAAATACCTTCAACAGTCAAGACGAAATCATTTAAGGAAGATTAATTAGAGTAGCATATATAGGTAAGGACTTAGGTTTTGCAGGAATATATATATATAGTATATATATATATGATAAATTAATTTATGATATATAATAATTAATTTGAAATGATAATATAGCATTGATGGTCACTTGAGCTGTTCACTTATATATTTCTAAGACATCAAGCTTTGTTTCTGCATTGATGTTTTCAAAATATTTAATTTTTAATTCTATTAAATGACATATAAATATTATCACATGAACTTGAACATGAGACCTATCAACTATCTAGGAGTGCCCTAACTAATATAATGTCTATCGAAGCTCATATATATTGGTGTTGTGGCTTTGTAGATATCCCCTTTTATTTTTGTTCTATCAATTTCTCAATCTCAGCTTGTGTTGAGTCATTCCCTTGCTTCAAGAGCTCAATTTGATCAGTGGACACAAGCAACATCTCTTCATCTTGGCATTACTTGTAATGATTTGAACAGAATTAAGTCCTGAAGCCATTACATCCCTAATAATATTAGACTTTGCAGCCTATTGTAGAGGTTTGTATGAAATGAGACACTTGAACAACATCAAGGCCTTCAAATGGTCCTCCCTCTGCCACATAATGAAACAAACACCAGCCTCCAAATCTGCAGCGACAGCAAAGATGTGGTCCAAGAAGTGCAAGTAGCAGTGCTAGAATCCCATCAATGTCATGCACACACAAGCCACTCATTGCCATGCCTTAGGTTGAGATGATCATCAGTGCAACAGTGTGTCTTGCAAACTGGATACCACTGTCCCATGAATCATATGAATCATGTCCACCACCAGCTTATTTATTCTTTGATTGTTTCTATACTCTGTTATGCATGTGCAGTGTGGGTTTGGGCAAATGAATGAAGCATCCAAGTCTTTTCTGTGGAGTGTGGGATTAGATTGGCTGAAAGGCATCCTCAAGAAACCTGTGGCTTGTGAAGCATACCACCTGAGATACTTTTCAAGTGTTCTATAATATTAGGTGAGCTTTTGTACCAAAAAAAATTGTTAGGTGAGCTAGACAGCCCATGTTCAATTAACCTGATGGTTTTGCACAGTAATTACCAAGGAATAATAGCATTAGTGAGATTATATCAACCTTAATGGCTTTTCCATGAACAGTATCTGGGTATCCTCAGTTTGTCTGGCCATGTTATCTTCTTGATATCATGTTGGAGACAGACCAGATTATGCTAAATTGCCTCAGTTGCACAGCCTTTATATTTCCAATTAAATATAAAGAGCAGATTTTGAATGACAAGTTAGAAGAAAACTGCACCATTGGCTGCTGTAGCTGCACAAAAGCATGAACAGTGCTGGAAACAAGCAACAAATTCTTGTGAAGGTACATCTAGATCGAAGAACAAAATTTTCTTCTCAAAAAACTGAAATATCAATGCGGATGAGGAAGAAGAAACATGTTCGATTGGATCTCATAAGTGACAAAACAACAAAAGGGAGTTGTCTCAGACAAGCTCCCGAACATACAACATGGTTTGTCTCAGACACTTGATAAGCTCCCATTAAATGCCTCCATGATCAACAGGATGTTCCTTGAGCAATCCCAAAACTGGATCAGCACCCACATTTGTCAAGAGAGGTGTGAGAGTTTGCAATAAACTTTGGTACATGTTTGTTTCATTGTGCAAACATTAGGTTCTGAGATGATGAAGGAATAATAAGATAAACAAATGATTTAAGCTACAGTAATGTGGACCAAGATGTAGGACTGGTGAGAAACACATCTATGGAGTTTTCAGATTTCAGGCAAGAAGTTATTATCATTTCAATAAGTTCTTATATTTTTTTAATTAATTCTGTGAAAAATCCAAATGGGTCAATTGGTCTTATTTAATTGGACCAGCCACAGCAAATTGGACAACCCAGCATTAGGCCACCCAAATTAGGTCCAACAGCCAGTGCAATCAATCAAACTCGGAGCCGGTCAAAATAGGGTTCGGTCAAAATTAAGGTCGATGAAGGTCAAAATCTATATTCGGCCAAAATTAGGGCTCCAAATCATAGAGAAATCTATATTTGACCAGGTCGCATTGATCAAAATTGGATTTTGATCGAGGTCAAAATCTAACTTGGTCAAAATCATATTCGGGGTAAGATTTGGTCCAGCTCGATTTTGACCAAAATTCCCTGCCCCCTTCCCCCGGTCGGTTCGTCCCCGCGGCTTCTCTGCGGTGGACGATCGACGCACGGCCTCCTCATGACGGCCGTCTGCACCGCTGTCAAGCGTGGCCTCCAGTGTCTTGTCAATGTCGGTCGTGGCCTGCAAACACCGTCGCGACACCTATCCCACGACGCCTTTGCTATGTCGTCGTCGTTTGTCGCTCGCCAGCACCCTATATCGCTATGCCTTCCGCCATCGCGCCTACGCCGCTGCGGAACCACCCAAATCGCACAGCCTCCGACGACTCCTTAGACTTCAATTGCGGCCAAGCACACGGTCGAGGACAGACCGACGACGAACTTTGCCACCAGGACCTTCCATGCCACGATGCCTCGACCCAAGTGGTCAAAACCAACGCCTCTAGCAACCAACCTCGACCGCTGGCAAGCATGCGGCCAAGTCTCATTGCCGTGACCCAGTGTTCGTGGCGATCCTTCTGCCGTGGTCCGTGACAACTCCTTTCCTGTCGCAAGCCACCCTCTACTGCGACGCCTACACGTAGAGTGATTATGCACGCCGCTGCCCACAGTAGGGCCGACGACCACAGTGGGTCGTTGCCCTCCACAATGCTACCACCGATAGCCCACGGTAGCCCGTCGATCAAAACCAGGCAACACCCTATCACCGACAGCTTCATCTGCGTGAGCAAGAAAACTTCATTACCCGCAAACAGGCGACTAGGGATGAATACTGCACACACCACGTGATCGAAATACACAAAACAAAAAAAAAGCCTTTCATAACCGAAGGATACTCATAAACAGATTTAAATACAAACACACTAGAATTATGATATAAGATATTTCGATTTTAAATATGATTCTGATACCAATTATTAACATAATTAAAAATTAGATATGTATACTTTTTAATATCATTGAATCATAGAATATACTTCATAGTTCGATTATTTTTATTAGTAAATAATCATAATTAAAATCTAAATATATCTATAATATATCTTATTCAATTAAAGAAGATCACATAATCTAATATTTATTTGAAATATTTTATTTACATGCATCACATGAAAATGATAAGAAAGTAAAATATTTTTTATTTAATTACTAAGTTCATCTAAATTCACTCATGTATATCATGAAGATAATAGTAGTATCCATCGATTAACTAATCAGGTTAAATCTTCTAAAAATTTAGTTATTTGAAGATAATAGTAGCATCCTGAACTATAGTTATGATAAACATGAAGTTTTTTGTAAGAGATTTTTAAAGTAGTATACTTTCTTTTTTAAAAAATAAAAAAGAAGTATTCTATAAAATTATTATTTCTATAATCCAGTAATAAATATTTGTGTTTGATGAGATAAGGAGGTATGCTGATTGATAATTAAGTAGGAAAAACCTAAATTTGAGTTGGATTAAATTAAATTATGATGGTTGTTGGAACTTAAAAGAGGAATGGGGATTCATTTTATTTTAAGAATGGATACAATTAATATTTTGATTGTTGAGTGTATGTATGAAGACGGTAAATGTGTACTCTATTATGAGGCGAAGGTTATTTATATTTTTGAGGGATTAATGGCTGCAAAAGCAAGTGGTGTGCCAAAAAAAAAAAATCCACATTAAAATTCTCATGAATCGAGAGGGGAATGACCCCTCAATTCATTCTTCTTACTGAACCTCGATGTGAGGGGTGATTTCTACACCTTTCATTTTTGGAAAAAAAGATATAAATAAGCGAAGAGGATCCTCAGATAAGAAGGGAAGTTGAGAGAGTCAGAAGCTGATGAAGAAGAAGAACCAGACTGCAGTGTTTTATCTGTGTTCTTTGAGCTCATGTTCATGTAGATGACACATCCACTGCTCCATACCACCTTATACAATGCAAACTTTGCCATCTCTGCTAGATTCTGGTTGTTCTTCAACCCTTATAAGCTCGGCCATTGCATGACTAGACACTCAGTTAGATTCTCAAATCAAAAGGCGAGCAACTAGACTATCAGTCCACCACCATCTGTTCCTCTTCTTCATCACAAATGTTCGAGTTCCTGAATGTTAAGAAGCATAACATGTTGAAACTGTATCTGCGCACCTCTGCAACTCGGTTTCCAGAAGAGAACATTGCCATGAATCAGTGAGCCATCCACATCAACAAACGTTGTTTACATCTCGATGCTTTACATTTCAAAGGTGCGATTTTTCTTGACGAGAAGAAGCAACAATGGCTCCGCTTTGATGAAAGAAAAGTATATGACTCTGCTAACTAGTGCGATCCCAATTCAAGATCCTCCTTTTTCTCCAAGACGGAATCCAATTCGCCTGCGGCGCCTACCGCCGGTGCCTTCTCGTCTCCGTCCTCGAGCAGATCGTCCCTCACCCGGAAAACCGCGTGGAGCAGAATGATGGGCAACCCGATACCCACGGCGAGTAGCAGCTGCGGCAGGGCCCGGGTCAGAGCAAGCTCGATGAGGATGACGGCGAGCGCGAGCGCCACCACGAGCCTGCGGTCGATGACCCTGCGGAGGAGGGCGGAGGTGGGGAAAGCCTTGAGGAGGGCGCCATAGAAGAGGGCGACCTTGGAGGCGGCCATGAGGAAGAGCATGGTGGCGCGCCGGCGGGGGAAGAGGGACGCCAGGAGAAGGACCCAGAGGAGGAGGGTGTAGTAGAGGCGGAAGGTGGCGAGGTTGCGGACGGCGCGAACGGCAGCGGCCTCGGCGTCGGGCGGGGCGGCGAAGGACTGGGGGCGGGCGAAACGGGCGAGGGCCTTGCGGGTGGATCTGGCGTGGGCACGGGCGCGCTCGACGACGGCCGCGGAGCGCCGGAGCACCGCGCCGTAGGTCGCCATGGCGCTTGGGATTTTGGGAGATTTCGGGGGCAACAAGCAAAGGCGAGCTTTTTCTTATGACATTTGGAGGGAGGGAGGGAGCGAAGAGACTCAGACGGCGACTCCTCGTCGAAGAGGACACCAAGAAAACTTCCGAGGATTAACTGTCTATCTTAAACAGGATTTACCATTAGCACGAATCAGACCCAATGATCAGGCTACGCATATCGGCGGGTGACTAGTTTTTACCTGGATGCCGTCTGTACCGATGCAGATGATACGAGGCCACGAAGAAGCCGCGGTCCTCGTGGAGGTGCGGAAGATTCTTGGACAGAATTGTCGTTCCACGTCAGCTGTCAACTAGGCTGAGAACATTAACTTAATGTAATATTCTAACATGTCCCGTTTTTGATAGGTTAATTTCTACTCAAAACTATACTAAAACGCTACATTATAATTAATACTATGTTACTAGTTATATGACGAAAATAATTTAAACCAGACATGGTGGGGTAAGTTAACTG
The DNA here is from genome assembly GCA_001649415.1 of Musa itinerans. Taxonomy (NCBI): domain Eukaryota; kingdom Viridiplantae; phylum Streptophyta; class Magnoliopsida; order Zingiberales; family Musaceae; genus Musa; species Musa itinerans. Next base: position 162,627 of record LVTN01000174.1, read on the forward strand.
CCTCACCGTTTCGTCGACCAACTAAAACCGAAAGAGCACTTGGGTTTCCCGATACTAAGAGTGCTAGTTGGATCAACAATCAAACAAGAGGAAGGGCCCACTTAGATGAACCGGAACCAAATGCCAACTAAAAGTCAAAGTCGGCGCCGAACCAAATGCCAACTGATTCAAACGCGACTCGGCATGTTGTCAACGCGGACTTCTTTGTCCACTGAATAAGTCGAGCTCCAACTGTACATGCCTACGACCGAGTCGAACCTATTTATTCGAGCCCTGACTAATTATTTAGATATCCAAACCAATTCCGAAGTTAATGAAACAATATCAAATGCAGCTTAAACATCGATGCACAAAAAACTCGATCCACTATAATCATCATTTAGTGCCGGCATTTTAATCCGAACTCAACTTAAACCCAATTCTTGATTGGCCCAATAACCTAAAAACAGTGGCTACCATCACCACATGTGCTTTCTTTCATGTGGAATTATCAAACGTCTGTCACTTTACCAACGAGATGAGTAATTAAACATAAAAAAATATTAATAAGTTTAAAATGAAGAATGGCATAATTCTGGTATGCTCGAACATGTCCATTAAATGCACTGCTTTCACCGCTTGTGCCATGGAGTTGGTGATGGAAAAGGATGAGAGAGACCACCAGCAGTGATACACATCGAACTAAAGAAGTCACTCTGAATCAATGTTCTTTTGGATGACAAGTCTTTGGCATTCTGATTCAAAAGAAACGCATGCAAATGCCTCATACTCATTCTCCATGGCTGACATTGCCTTGAATTACTTGGACACTTGATTCAGACAACTTGAAACCAAAGGACAGTATTGACAAATTGGAAAATTCTGAGAATTCATGCAAAAAAACTGATTCGTCGTTGTGAAGTACAAAGTTAGATGGTTCCTAACGTTTGAGGAGTCTGTAGGAAGGCATGTCCTCGATTCTTTGGGTGTCTTCCAAGAGGAGCTCTCGTTCAAGTTGACGACGCGTTGACTTCATGACCAGCTGGAGGAGGCCAGCAAAAATTAATAGAACAAATTGTTTGCACAAAAAAAGGAAGAATAACTCGAAGGGATGGTGAGAGCAGCGTACATTGAAATCCATGTAGGAGGCATGCATGGCAAGCCATTGCTGATCCATCATCTTGAAAGTTATGCAGTACAAGATGTCAAAAGCTCGCTCATTTTCTGAAGCATATTGTGACAAATTATTTTGTCAAATGCCAAAGCCATTCGTACTGAGGATGATAATATCTCTTCAGAATGAGGTAATAACAATTAAGTGGGTAACTCGAAACAGGTTTAAGCTTATTGGTCAACTTTACATGTTCTCCAAAAACATGTACAGAAGAAGAAAAAGATGCAAATACAATCTCATCGATTGTATACATCTCTGCAAAGAACTTGTTACAGGGATAAATCATGAAACATACCTAAAAGTAGCTTTAGGAAAATTGCTCCAACCATCGACCTTGGTCTTCCTGAAGTCAACAACATATTAGTTACTAACTAGTTGAAAGGTACAGCTATGATCCTAACAGGATAGATAAAAGATTTCAAGAAACCTTATAGACCATTTAATCTAAATATTAAATTTGTGGAAATAACTACAAAATTTTAATTAAAAGGCCTTCATTAACTTATTGCAAGTAAGAGAGTACAAACCAGCTTGAAGATCAAACATCTGTATGAGCATGAATGTAATATTTACACCAGCTACAGAAAATGGATATTCCCACATGGCTCTAACACCCTCTTGCTTTCGGAGAAGAGCATGGAAGGATTTCTGCAGAGAGACTTGTTAACCAAAGATGACAGATAGAGAATCCATTAAGAAAAGGTGAGAACTATGATGGCAAGTTGCATCAAAGACAACAAGCAGTCATCTGCAAACTATTGTGATAACTAGTAGAAGTCTTTTCAGTAGACCTCAACTTGTCATTGCCAAGAAGCTAATTATCCACAACTCTGGGTTAAAAGACACCTTTAAACTTCAACAACAAACATAATATGCAAAATTTTGTCAGAATATATTGAACTATTTATTTGACATCGAGTGCTGAAATTATTGTTTGCAAATAAAAAATGGTTTTCTTCTTATGTAAAATATACCTTGTGATTTTTTTTTTGCTTTGGGAACAAAATGGGACTTACAGGATAGTTTTTGGCAAAGAATAATAGATTTTCCAAAGATATGAAACCACCTCCTCTGTGGCACAAAAACCAAAAATCACTTGAAATTATAAAATTAGATGTAGGTGGTTAACTAAGCAAGACAGATATTAAATAGGTAACACAAATATTGGTACCTGAAATCAGTTGATGGATCTTTTCCCTGCCATCCCATTTCCTTCCACTGGTTAGATATGAGACCATGGAGTTCCACTCCAGGATAAGCATAATACCAGAGGGCCCATAGTGCTTCCTACAATGTCTCATGATTGTAAAGATAAACTATAAGATAGTTGCTAAAATATTAACATCCAGAAACAATGTCAATTTCTTGTTTGTGATAAGTAAAAATTCGTAACATATTTACTTGCAATAAGAAAAAAGTTTGGGTTTCTGTCTATGCGGCAAGAGTTATTCAATTATCTGGTCAAGGAAACAAAAAGACAATTCTTTGAGAGCTTAGATGAAATTGACTAAGGCTAGCTAATGAGAGCACTAACTGTCCTCTCGAGGCAAGCCACAATTGTTTAAATATGGAAAATTAGAAACCATAGCACCTGACCATTTACAAGTTAAACACAATAGTGCAGTTGATATCAGATTATGTACAAGTCTAGAAATTAAGTAAAAAGGCGTAATATCTGCAGTACAAATTTCCAAAGCCATATGCCAAACTGTTACCGTTTGTATTACGGGATTGAGAGTTTTTATTTGTACACAACTAGAGTTAAAGTTTCTGCAATTGTAGTTAGTTTAAAGAATCATTTATTACTAGTTTAGAGATCATTCATTATGAGAAGAAATTTAAGGTTATTGGAATACTTTTTTCGAGATTTAAAAAGATAAATCTAATATCATAATATTTTATTTTTAATTTATTATTGTGTTTATAGTTTGTTACAATAACAACAACAACAAAGTCGTAGGTCTCAACTATTAGGGATCGGCTACATGAATCATTTACCGCCATTGAAATAATTGGTTAAGATCTATGTTCATAAAATCTAATATAATTTTACAATAATTGTCAGTGACTTAACCCTCCGCTTTTTTTATCCGGGCTTAGGATGTTAATTGTCAATGACTTAACGCAACCCTCCGCTTTTTTTATCCGGGCTTAGGATCGGCATTGGTGGTGTTCATAGCTTATTGAAAAATATAATTACTATAGTACCTGATGCTCTTTTCTTGAACTATCATAAGTAACAATAATTCGGCTTTGTAACCTCCGCAAACATTCCTCCTGCAAACACACCAAAAAGTTAAAAGAGCTAGTTGAAGGTGAATAGATGACGAGAAGTGCAGAAGGCCTGATAGCTACTAACAATTTTAACTGTAAATAGGCAACACATCACTCTCCACTGCCATGGATGCACACAAAGGTGTGTATCTCAGACAATATGGGAGAGAATTACTGAGAATAGTCAATAATAAAAGGAGAAGAGATCATAAAGCCCACTATTTGTTAATAGCTTGCGTGCGTGCGTGCACACACATTTATATACATAGAAATAATCAAATTTTCTTATCAACTATTGTGTCCATAGATGACGAATATGACCATAATACTCATTCCTAATCGTGACATTATTTTTTATGACAAAGTATTGTGATACAATAGGACACCTTTTTGTTCCATCAAATTTTTTTATGCAGAAAATTGATTGTTAATGCTAGTTGTAATTACCTGAGAAGGGGTCAAATTTAATAATAGACGGCCATCAATCTCTCTTCTTTGGGCACAAACGCATGCCAGACCTCTGCCAAGCCAAGCTGTCGATCCTGTCACGACCTCAGCTGTAGAAAACACAAGGTAATTAATATAAATTTATACACCTTTTCAATCTCCCAAAGATGAGAAATACTGTTTCAGATCAAGCAATAAAGGCTTCTCGAAAGCATTGGACACGTTTCACCAAATTTTTAGCTAGCCTGCAAGAAGTACCGATGAAAGAAAATTCAGCGTAGAAAACAACATATAGTTTGGGACAAATTTCTGAGTCTCCATACAAAGCAATGCAAAAAGCGTCCGGTCGTTAAATCCAACTTAAAATGCCGTACAAATTGTCGGAAATCATTGAAGAGAGTACGCAAGCGCAAACAGAGACGAACGGAATGGGCATACAAGTTTCGTGTCATCCGAACTCACAGCGACACAAGTACAAGCGCATCGATTAACGAGCAGAGACGAGACGAGGGATGGCATACCGTGCGAGGAATGGCACCCGCTCCCTCGAGCCGGCCACTGTGACAACCTTCTCACCGCCACCAACAGCCCGCCCTTCCCGTCGACCACTCGCATCTCGATCACGACCCGGCTCACGCGGAACCCCCTTCATGGATCCAGTGTGTCCACGAATCCATCCGTTCAAGGTCAATCTATTTCTCCTTAGTTTTCGGTCAGGAACTCGGCATCGAAAGCGGAGGAGGATCGGCGAAATCGATCGAGGAGTTCGGAGGCTTGGATTAGGGAAAGGAAGAAGCAGGGGAGGAGAGATCGGGGCGAATCGATGGCTGCTCTGCTCGCTCTTATACTTCCCGTTATGAACCTGTGGAGCGGAGCGGAGAGGGCGTGTTTTCTTCTCTCTCTCCATCACTCTCTCCTCGCTCTCGAGATGGTTTTAATTAATTTGATTCGATTTATGTTGTTTTTGTTTTATTTATCGATGGGACTTTAAAAAATAACTAATTACATACTATCCTCGATCTCTTTAATTTTTTCAGGGTATACTTAAAATATTTATATCAAGATCCTTATAATTAATTTAATTTTATTTACTTCAATACCACATATTTTATCAATGGAAGATACAACAACACTAAAAATAATAAACAAAAAAATAATTTCAATACTCATAATTATATTTTGTTCTTTTTAGTTGACTGATGTGGTGGTGACGAATGATGACATCACTAAGAGTCATTATTGACTATTATGATGATAAAAATGATGTAGTGGTTGACAATAATGACATATAGATGTCTTTGGAAATGGATTAGATGGAGTCTTAAAGATAGAGTTGAAAGACTTCTATAACTTTGACGATGTGTCGATGCAAATGACACCAACATAGAGGTAGAGTAGTAATCATCCTTCTTCCTCCTTTCGTCGCTCAGTATTTGTGTTGACATTGACGCCCTACATCTGTATTGATGTACCCATCGCCCTTGTTCATTTTTTCATCTTCCATTATCGCTATCTCTCCTTTTTTTCTAATATCGTTTTGTATATGCATCAGTGGGGTGCAAGACATTTGCCTCACCTATCGTCAACTCAATTATAGAGCTACCTTACTTAAGATATTGAAATTATTTTTTTATTCATCATTTTTTATTATTTTTGTATATGTTGTTATGCGTTAGTAAAATTGATAATGTTAGAATAAATAAGATTAAATATTTTATTTTTATAATTATAAAAAATTTAAATATAAGGATCGATATCTAATTACAAAATGGTAATATGTAATTTGTTTTATAAAAAAATAAAATTATATATATAACGACTCCGTTATTTGAACCCCAGAAAAAAATTTGGGTAAGCCTTTTATGTCCACATCTCTTATCTAACTAAGCGACGCCCAGTTTCGCACGAGAGAGGGTTAATGAATTCCACCTCAGCGCGCAAGTGAACGCGCTTTCCAGTTCTTGATTTGCCAATCGTGGATATGGCTACTGTGATGTACCGTGTTCATTGCATGCTATCCGATCGGGAAGAATGCGTCCCCATTCATAATAAAAAAAAGGGCTCAAAGGCTGTAAAAAGGAAAACTACAAATAAGAAGGCCGTATAAATACGCGTCGGTCTTCCGGAGCTTGAGTTCGCTGAGCCCGATCCAGGCTCGAAAGTGGTCACATCGTTATCATCGCCAAACCTCTTGTACAAACGCAAAAAAGGGGTGATGGAGACGCCTCAGGAGACCAACAAAAAGACAGCCTCACTTGTTCGGTCAATATAAATAATGAATCCAAGCGGCACGCCGAGCACAATCTCGGCACGAGTGGGAGACCACATCTTGATTCCATCTAACTTCAATGAATCAATGAGAGAAGAAAGAAGAAACTAAAGATTGATTCCATTTAACTGTATCAGTGACCGAGTGGCAATAGTCTGAGATGGCAAATTTAGTGATTTATGTATTTATCTTTCTAAATTTCGGAAGTATTTATGTCGCTACAAACTTAAGAATTTTACTATAATTTATCAGAAAAAAAAGGTATTTAGTTTTTGGCATTTATCACAGAACGTACTGTTTTAGGGGTTTTTGTTAACCAATAATTCTTCTTATATGATGTACCTAAAATGCCACTCAAAAGTTTTTCCCTCTAATTTTTTCATTTGAATTTTCTCGAATGGATGGTTATTAGATTGCTTATTTTTTTTTTTCTATTGTAGCTCTACCCAAGATTAAAAAGATTTGATATACCTTTATTTGAGAAATATAAAATATTAAACTATTATTTATATATTTTTATTAATGTAAAGTTATTTTGAGAAATTTCACAAAATTTATTGTATGTTAATAATTTATATAAAATTTGTAAAGAACTCTGTTTTGTTCATTTAGTTTTAGAATAAAACTAAAGAGACATATAGGGACAATCCATCCAACAAATTCGAAATGAAAAATTAATGTCGAGGGTATCTTTTGATATTTAAATAACCTAAAAATCACGAAACGTACTTATTTTTTCGATAAATAGCCTATATTTTATATAATTATCCATTAGACCGATACCAATTAATGGATCCATTTTCCTTTCTCAACTTTTTTCTCGTCCTCACTCGGCTTCCTTCCACCTGCTTATTCTTCTTCGTCCTCTCTGTTCCATCCCCATCAACGACGCCACGGAGAGCAACCGATGGCAGCAACACAACCATCCTCGCCCGGCTGGCAGCAGTTGCCCTCACCAGAGGCCGCGCCACCTAACAGGCAGCATCCCCCAACGCGGCGTAGCGCCTGCGAGAGCGCTTGTGAGAGGGGCAGTACGTGGCTGCGGGAGCGCCTGAGGCCACTGGTTGGTTGCGAAGGACGTCGACATCCGTCCCCGTCATGCACTCTGGCAGTGGGAGCTCACTCCTATGACCAACATTTCATGACTTGGAACAAATTAACATTTAAAGCATATGTATTTATATATACTAAAATCTGCAAGTATAAACGCACTAATATGTAAGAACCTATTTAATATATTTTTCTTCCAAGACTCGAATCCTCTCCTCGGATTCTGGACAATAGTCATGTAGCCACTGACATGCAAATGATCATTGTACCTTTTATTATTATCGTCGGCTGACTTGAGTGTCTCATGTTACTATGGTGTTTTGCACCAAAGAGATGGAAAATGTCACCCCTCACCAGTCTAGATCTAACTTGGAACCAACATGCATATATTCCCGAAATATTCTTCTACGCCTAGTCCCATGCAACAGAGATCAAACTATTGAGATGAGATAAAACATGAAAAGAGCCAACAAATGATACGGCAAAATTGATCTCATGCAAGCCCAATGCATCTGATAAGTATTAATCACAGTGGTCATAGTTTACTGAGAGGAAGAGCAACTTTGAAGTTTCATATACCACAGTAAGGCATCTACAGCAGAACATAGGTAAATGTTGAACCCAATATTTCTTTCTATCAGAGCAGAGAAAGCAAAAATTCTGAGGAAAGCAGAAAGAAACCTTCCACAAGAATAGATTTGAATCGACTGACCTCTTTTATGGACTACAGTAACGCTCCCCAGCCAAAAAGCTAACCCAATAGCAGAGATTGAAAGCAAAGCTTCACCTTAGGGCAATCATGGAATTCACTGGTAGGTGGGTAATCATTGGCTACCAACATTCTTGGTTGGCATGCATGAGGTTGTGGGGTAGGAAGACCTCCACGATTTGTTCTTCCTGAGAATACCGTCAAATTTGATGCTTTTATGCAGGTCTGAATCCAAACTATGAACACATAAGAAAAAGAAACTTCAGTGCTTTTGATTTGCCTGTAAGATACTCATCTATGTAGAACTCACTAGCTGGAAGATTCATCTAGTCAATCCCAAATACTATAAATATTTCAATTTGTTGTTGCAGTGGTCCAGATTTAAACAGGCTTTGGTGAGCATGATAGTGATGTAACTCCATTGGTGAAATAACTTAAGCAGCAGACTGAAAGAAAGATGTCATTCATTTGACCCAAGACCATAACTACATGGGTTTCAATGTTGCAATCTACTGAGTCCCATTTAGCTTCAAATTATTAGACCATGTCACATGCAAACCATTTCTTTTCTTTCTTTTCATTATTTGCTAAATTTGACTGCCGAGCAACTACCAGAATTTTCTCCAAACACAATTCCATATAGCTAGTCTGAAGTCAAATGCTTTAGCACAATACACCATCATAGCCAAACAGAACCCGGAATATCATTTCAATGCTAGCTCATCTAAGAAAAATCTTTGGTTACTATATTTTACAAGATGACATATGAAAGGCTAATAGGTAGCTAGATGCGATGAAGATGCTGAAAGAAAAGCAAGGCCCATGCGCCAAAAGTTACCAGTAAACAAAAGCATGCTTACTCGTAATGATGTCTTCATGACAGCATAAACTTTGTGGAAATCTCAGGAGCACCTGAGAAGTACCTGTTAACATGTTAAACAAAAGAATCAAGAACATGATAGTTTGCTATATTCCAAGGTTCATTAGGTTGTTAATTTGGGGGAATCCTGACACGTGAAGAATAAAGTAATAGGAGATATATAATAGCCAAAATATCAGATGTAATGAGACATCTGTCTAATTTGGAGCAGCTGAGCTGCAAACTCCTACTATAAGGAGAGATATAAAACCAGAAGTATTGCATCAATGGGGCAGAATGTGTATTATCAGAAGCTACAAATGTCACAGTCAGGATTGTCAAGAAAATACTTGAATCCATGAACTGTAAATCTTTGTACAGGTCATCGACAGGAAAGCACGAGTTTTTGCAGATTTTCATGGAGTAGTAGTTCATCTCAGCCATCACAGCCAATAGGTTCATTGCAGCCTCTAGCTGCAGACTGTTTATAACCAAAGGATCCATTGTTCTCAACATACTCCTGAATCCTGATGATACTTCTAAATTTTGTTTCTTGCAGAAAGACTTACTTTCATGATATTCCTGTTCATGAGCTTCTGGTTACTTTCTAAATATTTCCCTGTTCTCACGTGTAGAAGTGTATTCAAGATCGTAACAACTTTGTTTTCCTGCATGCAGATTCAAATGCCAGATTGTCAATGTGTCGAAAGCAAAGTTATTAATATGGGCTGCCATAATTTGCAATGCAATCCATGAGTTATTTCACAGGCATGAACCCAAACTCCTACTCTACGACCGCTATCTATTATTCACCAGAAGCTAACTTAATGATATATGGTTACATTTATTTAACTGTATCACTGATCAAAGTAAAGCAACATATCATCCTTAATAAACTACAGTCTTGAATTACTAAATCACTATCTTATATCATCTCAGTGATTTCAAAGATTCTCTTCAGAAAGAAACAGATAACGATGATGTTTGCTTGCAAGAAATCTCGATCTTCCTTAACAAAGAACCCTTCCTCAAAACACCTACATGCTACATGCCAATCTCCTGAAAGGCTGGCCACGGAGAGGCCAAAAGGTTTTCCTACTCTGCTTTACTCGATAAAGTTGAGAAAATTCTTTGGTAGGAAATACAAAATTTGGCCCTTGTGTCACTTGAGTGTGATGCAGGCTAAACTTCCATTGGGTTAGGTCAAGGTTTACCTCATAGTAATTTAAAATTGGTATACAAAGCTTTACCAAAAATTTTCCATTAATCTAGTGGTTTCTTTAGGAGTTGTAGAGAAACACAAACTAGAGCACAAGGGAAAAGGTCAAAATTATGTAAATCAAGAAAAATCTTTGCTGGTATTATCTACCTAAAAAAAATTCAGAAAGATTACTAGTAATTAAATCAAATAATTTCTGTTGAACCACTAAAGAAATAATTGATTAGCTATTATCTTTCAAAAAAGTCATAAGAAGTTAATTATCAGACCTTGTTTCCATTTCAATAGTCACAATGGTAATAGGACAGTACACTAAAGAATTCATAATCGAATGTTTCACCACTGAAAGCAGTTCCCCAGAGTCCTTTCAGCATTAAAGAATGTTTACTGGCTGGATACAGGGTTCAACTTTTCCATCTTCTCTCTACTACTCTTCTTTACTTCTCAGGTTCTATTGTTGATTCTCTATATCTATGTAAATGCTTAAATTTAGATATTTGCTAGTTGATTAAATTTAAAAACCAACAAAGTGACATGAATCTTGTCATTGCTTGTATATAAATTGGCCTTGTTCCTATCAACTTAATTTTTGGGAAAAGGTTACCAAAGTCATTTTCTTGCCTTGTATTGGAGCAGAGAGTTCGAATGCTAACTCTTTTATTTTTTCCTTTAATGTTTGATACAATATTCACCGACAGATGGGTCTTTGTACGGAGCCCGTTGGCCTTAGCTTGCAGATTAGTTTTGCACTAGCATCGAGGTTTCAAGGCCATAAGTCCATCTAGCTTGCACATGAGGAAGGATGTCAGAGCTTACATATGAGTTGGACTCTTTCCTATCAGCTTAAGCTTTTGCAAGTAAGTGGTTCCTAATTCATCATTGGGTCAATTTGTTTTCAGTTAATTAACCCAAAAGCCAATTGGACTTGAGCACATATCAATGATGTAATATCTGGAAGATGAGATCAGCATTAAAGATACAGCACCAGAACGAATAGAACAGGTAAGATACATCTCTGTATGAACTGTCGGAAAGCTTAAACTACTGAAATGATGCCAAAAGCTCTTTAATATTTGAAAGCAACGTATTAAGAAAGTGAGATTAGATCTTGTGGATGCAACACGCGAAGAATAGGAATAAGTAAACATCCTAAAATTGAAGTTCCAAAACACATTTCTTGCAGTTGAAACGCATTCTAAAATTCCTAACTACCTTAATCCAGAAAAAAAATGGAAATTTTGATATCAAATATATAATAACTCGCACTTCCCTTTTGTACAATGGTTATTAGACCCTAAGAAAATTGACTCAATGATCACGCACGAATAACCTGCAAAAACCTAAAAATAAGCAAAAAACAACAGCAAAGATTCAAAAATAGGAGCACGCTAAACAAATTCGCAAAGGAATCCAAAATTTCACCTGGCGATTGAGGATAATAGGATTATAGCGCGCACGGAAAACATCAAAGAGCTCCTTGGTACTTGCAGTTGCGGGGATCGTAGTGCACCCGGACCACCCCGCAGTGGTTCTTCGCCCGCGGCTCACAAGCCCTGGAAACTCGGGTCACGTCGGCCGCCCGATGGAAAGCGAGCTCGATGCCCCCGAAGCACCCGGCACCGAACTGCCGCGAGCGCTGCCCTGACCCCGGCGCCGCGTGCTCTGGCTTCTCCACCCAACTCATCCGGGGCAGTGCCCGAAGAGGGAGTTCGGATCCGCTCCCACCATTGCGCCTGCTCAAATCGTAAATGGACCCTTCTTGCATCGAGTAATGTTGTGGTCGTCTGGCACAAAATGAGACGCGACTGTGAAACGACGTGTTGTAGTTCAATCGGTCAGAGTCAACATACATCATGTCACCAATTCAATCAAAAAAATTTAAACTATTAAATTATAATATGTATAATTTGACTCTTTTCATCCGTAGATTATCTTTTTAATTAATTTTTTTTATCTCACATACATGAATATTTTCAACGGACGATTATAATTATAAAATTGCAAGTTTCCATCTCATAGTAAATCAAGATTTCAACCTACATGTTGTGATAGTAAAATTAAAAAAAAGCATGATTCAGCTGAAAGTGCACAGAGAGGATACATGAGATCTTAGATGTTCTAGTCACACCTAACCATAATTCTAAAACCCCTAGTTCCAGTTCCATGAAAAATGAAATCGTAATAGGTCATTTCATATAGTTTTGATTTTATTATAAAATTATTATTATTTATTTCAATTATAAAACTAAAATTGAATTTACGAAAGAGAGTGATAAAAGTAATGAACATACAGAAAAGAAAGAGATACTAGAGGTAGTCGTAAATGATGATAATGACGTGAGTAGAGTTTATGGTGATAGAGTTGATGACGAACTATACTCGGAAACGAGAGGAGGGGAGGGTATCAACAAGGGCTATGATAACAACAGAAAAGAATGGGTGGAGGGGCTATAGGCGAGATCGACAATTGGGAGAAAACAAAGTGACAATAGGAGGAAAATCGAGTGATCACACGTCTAAAAGAATTCTAACAAAAGCATAGGAGAGGGTAAAGTCATCAAGGAGGGAAGGACGATAAAGAGAAGAAAATAAAATTTATATATGGTAAAAGCAAAAGAGGGGGATAGCAAACGGAGATCGATTATGGCTGAGAGGAGGATGAGAAAAATAAAAAATAAAAAACCATATTAGATAAAAGTCACTAGATTTTGAACATGCATACTAATCATACTATACCATGCAACTCATTTGTGTGTTATGTTTTTCTTTTCCTAAGCATCTCGGACCCCTTGGTTTCGATTCAGTTCGGATTTCACAATTGATCAGTTTCGATTTTGATTTTTTAACCGGTTCGATTTCCATTAATTTTGATCGTATTCTAAATTGTGGGTCCTGCAACAACAAATCAGCTCATCCCAAGCCAAAATGACGGCCCGGCGTATGTGGTGGTTTTGGTGAGAGGCTTTAAAGCAGCATTGGGTCGAAGGAAACGATCCATCATTCTTAATTACCTCTGTTCGTTGAGGTATGCAGTGGTCATCTTTTACGTGTCGGGAATTCCTCCAATGATGCCGGTAGTTGACGACAAAGGCTTGCAGCGGGGATCCGTGACCTTTGCTTCTCTTGCAACACAAGTTCCTATGCACTCCTTACCATCATCTTACCAATGTTCTTTTCTTAAGCATGCATGCCACATTAATTCTCTTCCCCATGAACGTGGCTTAACATCTCAAACCAAGTAAACGAAAGAGGCATTAATGACGTCCTTAGTTCAGAGACATCGTGATCCATCCAGTTCCTGTTAGCTTCATAGTTGAACTGAAGATGGCAGAATTTTCAGCGCAGAGGTCTTCTGCGACTTCTTGGGTTGATTAAATTTGCAGAGAGGATGGACCTCTAATCGTTTGGACATGCGGAGGATGGAAGTAATGTGTAAGCTGAAGTCACCACCAGAAATCCTTGCAGCTATCTATTACTGTGTTCTCTCTCTCTCTCTCTCTCTCAACATTCTGACTATATTATCACCAGACCACTCCGTTCTTTCATCTCATCAGTTCTTCCTTTAGCCATCATCACACTGAGAGGAGGAGAAGAAGAAAGGACAGAAATGGCTTCCCAGGTGCCTATGCTCGCCCTAGCCATCTCCCTCTGCCTCGTCGCCACTTGCATCGCCCAATCCCCGGCTTCCTCCCCCTCAAACGCGCCGCCAACCATGGTCACTCCCCCGACCGCCTTCGCCGCTTCTCCAACCACACCGTCTCCCCCTCCCGCCACCGTCCCCCCGCCGACGGCCATCCCATCCCCCTCCACACCACCTCCGGTTACCACCCCGCCGCTCGCCACCCCACCTCCGGCCTTGGTTCCCATTGCGTCGTCGCCACCGCCCGCACTGCTGGCTCCAGCAGTCGCTCCAGCTCCCCTAACAACGGTGTCCCCTGCACCGGCTCCGAATGCAGCGTCGCCAATTTCGTCGACGTCTCCGACGACGACGCCATCTCCTAGTCCCTCTGCTTCTGCGACTCCGGCCGATGGCGGTTCCCGGGCTTACGTGCATGGGGTCAGCATGAGACTGACAGCGTTCCTTGGAGGACTTGCGTTGCTTCTGTAGAGGTTACTCAATTTTGGTGCTCTGAGTTCATGGATTCTACGTATTATTTGGTGTAATTATCTTTCTACTTCATGTTCTTGGTCGTTTGACCATTAACTTATGGAGAAGATTGATCAGGCTATTGCAACCACAGGATTTGTTGAAGATGAAGGATGATGAGACACTCGGAAGCTTTGATATAATTTTTCCTTTTGTTAATATTCACGTGGAAAACTCTACATTGTGATTATCATTGGTTACTTTAAGTTGAAATTATAGTTAAATACCTAAATTATTTTAGTATTTTATAATGTTCTAAAAAAATAGTAATATCATTTTAAGTTTTAAATAAAAATAAAATGGTTATTGGATGATGGAGATTTTTTCTCTTTCTTTTTTAGAATTATATATATATATATATTTAAAAGTTAGATTTAAAGAAATAAATACCAAGCTCGTAAAAACACGCAAGCGCGGGTGGAGGAGCAAGTTAGTTGCGGACGCTTCACCACCTCTCGTTGCTGCTTTAGTGGCGCCGGTGACACTCGTACGATTCCCTTCATCTTCTCCATCACTCGGCTGCCTCGGCACACCCAAACGGCGCCCGCACTTTCCATGGCTGCGGCGACCTCCCCCTCTTCTTTCTCATTCCTTCGTCTTCATCCCTTATCCTCCTTCCCCTCTTCTCTCCGCCGTTGCCGCCGGACGATATCGACATCTCGTTGTCGAGCCATGGCCCCGATTGTCGCATCAATCGACAACACCCGGAAGGAGGAGATCGTCGTCGTTGGCGCCGGAATCGCCGGCCTCGCCACCGCTCTGTCCCTCCATAGGTACTTTATCTCCTCCCCCTTCCGATTAGTGGTGGGCTCACGAGATTGTCCGATCCTAATGCAGGCTTGGGGTTGGTTCAGTGGTGCTGGAGCAAGGAGAATCGCTCCGGGCCGGAGGCACCTCGCTGACGCTCTTTAAGAACGGGTGGCGCGTCTTGGATTCCATCGGCGTCGCTGACGAACTTCGGGCGCAGTTCCTTCAGATCCAAGGGTATGATTTGAACCCTAAGGATGGCCTTCTTTGGGGGGAAATATTGCTTTGATTTCGATGTGTTGTTGCGTCTGAACTCGTTGATGGTGTCAGCTTCGTACAGGCTGGTGATGAGAGCGGATGATGGAAGAGAGCTTCGGTCGTTCGTGTTTGAAGAAGAAGTACCAGGGTAACAGCTGTGCTGTTGTTCTAGTTACAGTAATTTGTGGAATTTGGCTCTGATGGTGCTCGTCTGATGGTCGACGCAGGCAGGAAGTTCGAGCAGTAGAGAGGAGAGTGCTGCTCGAGACTCTAGCTAGCCGATTGCCACCAAACACGATATCCTTCTCGTCCAGATTGAAATCCATTATAAAAGAAGGAAATCATGGGTCATTGCTAGAACTTGAGGATGGTGGCCGCATACGTGCAAAGGTACATAGTTGAAAACCTTCGAATTAGAAGGTTTCTGCATTGGATTAGTGCTTGGTTTCGTGCATAACGTTCTGATTTGAAGAAGCTTCAAAGTCACTAATGCTTAAAGCTGCGAAGTCATATATTTTAGTTGAAACAGAATGTGTGGATACGTTCAGATTCCCTGCAAATGTGCAGACCATATACTTCTTTTCTCATTAGAATGATTCTTGCGGAAAATGCATGTTCCAGGACTTCTATCCCACTGTTGGGCTTCACTAAACTTTGCATCTAGCTTTATTGATACTTATGAACCTTTTTATGACTTTGTGAATAGCTCTTTCTCCTCAAGGATTGCCCATGTCATCCTGTGGAGCTGCCATTGCATGTTTATCATGTTCAATGGAATATATTATGCCAACTTGGTTAAGGGCCTACAGGCCTGTTCCTGTGGCAAGGCGATACTTGGTTGTGGCCAAAATTAGGTGGAAAGGATGCATAGAATTTTATGCAATTTTAATTGGCTACATAATGTTCCTTTTGGATTGGTTCTACTTGTCTGGAATGTTCATATTTAGTGCCAGTTGAATTTTATAAGCACACATTTTTGGTTCTGTTATTCAGTTAATGTTATGCAATATATTCGAAGTATTATTGTGGTTCTCGACTATATAATTATATACAGTTATTTTAGTACAATTATGTTTTACAAGTTTACATTTTGTCTAGTACTTTTTTAAACTCTAAAATGAAGTGTGATAAAGTTTTATTTGTTTGCATTCAAAACAAGTTCTTTAAAGTACCTTTTGTCCATGTAACTTGTGATTACTTCAACTAGTAATAAATTAATAAGGGTGTAACAAAAAAAACACTAGTATGCAAGAAAGCCAACTTGATCAGTGTAGTTTGTAAATTATGTATACGTTAAATACTGCCATTATGTTTTTAGATTTGGATACCACAGTTACTCCTTTTTGCCTTTTGCTCTGATCCATCTGTCCTTGGTTCATGTGTTATGGCTATTTTGTTTGTCATTGATGTGGTTTCTTCTATTCTTTTGGTTTTTTGTTCACAGAATACTAGACTTGTTGTAGATCATTGTCGA
>LVTN01000174.1:181896-328282 GCA_001649415.1 Musa itinerans
ATGTATATATATATATGTATATATATATGTATATATATATGTATATATATATATGTATATATATATATGTATATATATATATGTATATGTATATGTCTATATGTATATGAATATATGTATATATATATATGTATATATATGGCCGTACTATACAATTATAATGTAAAAAATCTTATGTATTCCCTTTGAGAGAAGGTAGCAGGTGTCAGAACATATACCAATACTAGATTAAATTTAATCACGAATCTAATAAAAATGTATTTTTTAAAAAAGATTTTATAGAAATAAAACATGTAATCACTGGTCACCGTCATAAGACAAAATTTTGCCCACCTAAGGGATGATCTTGAGAAGATGTGTCATGATAAAAAATGTCAAAATTATTTTTATAAGAAGGATATTGATAAGAAATATTTTGACGTTAATCATTACTTTAATCGTGGAAGACAAAAGCTTATGTCATCCTACCAACGAGGCGATAGACTACCGACCATCATAGACTATGACCCGCGATAAGATATTTAAATCTATTTTCCAAAGAGCACCTCTATTTGCCATGATCCCTTATCCCTTTGATAAGACAATTCGAGTAATATCTGATTATATCCAAAGACTGATTGATAAGGTGGACTGTACACTTACAGTATGTTTCACACCACCATTAAGACACTGTGAGCATATTCAAAAAGATAAATTGACTCAAAATTCAATAGCAACTAACTCATATATAAAAATAGGATCTCAAAAAATTATCTTTATTGATTTAGGAATAAAAATAATCAAAATAGAGAGAGAATTCTACATCAATTATAATATCTTTGAATAGACCTATTATAATATTTTGAAAAATACTGTAATCTCAATAAAAAATATTATACTCGAAAAATTAGGTCACTTTATCCTATGAATTAGTCCACCAAAGATGACGAAAGTTACAATTGTATCTTGACAAGTGTAATATTCTAAGGAATATAACAAAGGGCGACATCGATTGATAAATATGAAAAAAAAATTGCAGCCGAGGGGCTTTTTGGGGAATTCATCCAACCGAAAATACCCAAAGGCGGCGCCCACGACTGCAAGCCCATGGATCTATATAATTGCCGAGGGCCGTAAATGGAGCCTCCATAGCCCCTCTTTCTTCCCTCTCTGTTCAAGAGCCATCCTATAGACGAGGGAGACGACATCTCCTCCATCGCGGAGTCCGTGGTAGGCCCGATGGCGGCGGAGGAGGACGTCCGCCTAGAGGTCGAGGCCGTCCAGGCCGTGTATGGCGCCGATTGCATCGTGATCCGGGATTTCCCGCCCCATGTTTCCGTCCACATCAGGCCTCGTACCGCTGAAGATTCGTCGCAGCAGGTGAACCCTCCTTCTTCCTCTAGAGTTATTATTCCTCAGATATTCGTTCGGGGAACCAACGCAGTATTCGTTCTTCCTAATTCCTTGAGATGGGATCGGTTATTTTCCATGTGGTTCTTGCATATATCCTTGATAGCTATTCGTAGACTTGTTATTTGTCACGATTTCGCTCAATTTTGATTGGGACTCTGTTCCCCCTCACTGGAGGAATGGGTGGTTCGGAGAAAGTTGTTGATCCTTCCGGAGTTACGGAAATTGCTGGCTTCTTTTCTTAAGCATAAGTAAGAAGGGACAGAAAGAGGGGCATCCTCGAATTCACTAGAAGCAAATCTCTGACAATGCATGCATGAACTTAGTTAATTTTTGTGGTTTTACTTCTTGATAAACTCATCAAATTCTTGTTTCAATTGCATGAATTGCTAAACTTACAGAAAGTCTTAAGCCACGAAATCGTTAGGGACACTTCCTCATTTTTTTGACCATATTTATCCTGTATTTTTGTAGGGTAGAGCCACTTACAAAGTATTATAAGTTTATTCTTGTTCCAAATTTCCTACTAGGAACCAACACTAAAAGACATTAGTCTGATGCAAAGCCATTCAAGTCAAAATTTATTTCTCATGTCAACAGCATGCCACTAGATAGGTATGGTCTTGTTACTCATGCAAGGAGGTCATGTTTATATTCACTACAGTGGTCTTTATATTACATGTTTCTTTGACATTTGGGTTTTAAGGGCTAAGCATTTGGCACTCAAAGAAACTATATAATTCTATACATCTCCATGCCTATAATGGAAGAGAACCGTGCAGAACCTTCTTGATAACTAAAGCTTCCAGTGTGGATGGATAGCATGTTGTAGTTTAATTCACAGTTAAGTAGAACTCAAATTTGGAACATTTTAGGGCACGGGACAGTTTGGCTATGAGGTATGTTGCTTAGCTTGGTTCATGATACTTGAGGGTGGAACTGGTTGCCTCTTTCATTGGATTGAGGTAAATAGTGGAAAATTTAGTTGCTTGCTAGATTACATTAGATGATATATGTTGCTTTACTGTGTAATTAAAATATGGTTAATTGACTTTATAAAAATTGTAATGGAATCTAAAAGCTGTTTACTTTTTAAGGTTTTGTTGTTTTTAGATTTTCTTGAAGGATTCTTGACTAAGAATGTCTATGGATTTTATTTGTTGTTTGTTTTATTTTTATAGAATTAAATAACATTGATGAGATTGGAACCCTGACTCTCGTGTTCTATATCACATACCATAATGATCGGAATATAAAATTATCATGAATTCAAATGAAAAGCCTGGATTTCAGTTCCAAGGGTGAAGGGAACCCTTCACTTTTGTATTATACCTACTGTAGATGTTTCTAATTTGTAGTCAAACACTCTTCTTCAACCATAGATTCTAACATCAGCTGAGATGTTGATAATAGAAATAGATCTTTTCAGTTTCTTGGGCTTCTTGTACACTTTTAACTATTTGATGGCTAGAAGCTCTCATAGCATCATGACAATTCTTGACTACAGCAATTTTTTTCCTTGCCTTGTAAATCCTTTTTGCCCTCTTGCTGAGTTGGATTGTCAATGTGTTTCGATATTTTTTGTTATATCACATGCAAGTCATGCCTTGCTGATCTTTTCATGGGAGATTTGTGTTAATGGATGAGTCACTCATCTTGAGTAGTCGATTAATCCCACTTGTTAATGTATTTATGAGCACCTTTTTGGTTTCAGTATCTGTAATCTGTTTTATTTCAAATCGAAACTTTTCTTGTTCATATTAAATGTCACTATTACTAATTCTTGCCTCTAATTTACTGCAGTTTGTGGAAGTCATCCTTGGTATAAAAGCATCTAATCAGGTACAGTGAAACTAATAGGATTTCCTATATGTAGCATATTCATACAGTCGCTGGTCAGTTTAGAAAAGGTTGTCTCCTTCAGCATGGCATTGAAATATGAATTGATAAACTATAGATATCAGTTATTTCATTTTTCAAGCTTGGGTCTTTTTGCAGTGAAACAAACTGCTTGTTGAATGAGTCTGGTCCTTTTATGATTGTTGTACAAAGTAAAGCCAATCAATTCAATAGGAGCAAACATATTACTTTTATGATATGGTCCAGGATTTTTGTAATCATGTGGGAGAACTATATCCTAGGAATTTTTGCATCACATTCCATTTTTTCTCTGTTTTCCTTTTGTTAACCTAAGTTCACCACAAAGTGAATTCATGCTGTGATTGAATTTTGCATCACATTCCATTTTTCTTTGTTTTCCTTTTGTTAACCTAAGTTCACCACAAAGTGAATTCATGCTATGATTGAAAGTTGTGTTTCAAGGTATGATAATTTTTCTTCTATTACAATATTCATGTATGATGATCCTCTTGTCACTTGTGATCTTTTAAGTTTTGTTTTACTTTAGGTTTAATTATTTGTCTTCCAATTTGAAACTTGATTTCACTTGAAACTTTAAGAATTAATCTTTGCCAAAAAGAATGGATGAAAGTATGAAACATACTTCTTGATTAATCCACATGCAAGTATTAATCATGATTGATCAGTTAACTGCTTCTTTTAGCATATAATGCACTCAATCTCCTTTTCTTCTTAATTGTGAGTGCAGTATCCAAGCACACCTCCTCGTGTGTACATTGTGGAAGCGAAGGGCCTTGATGAAAGTCGACAAGCATATCTAATTACTACCATACAGAGTAAAGCATTGGAGTTATCTTCTTGCTTGATGCTTGTAGCCCTTTGTGAGGTAGTTTTGTAACTGTCTTTTCAATGTGTTTTTGAACTTGTAAAAACCAAATTTTCTGATGTGCAGATGGATCATGGATGTATACTCTTTCTTTATTTTTGTACTTTGGGATGTTAATTTTAGGTCATTGTCATGGCTCAGTTTGTGGAATGTGCCAATTGGCATTGCTTTAAGCAGATGAATCTCTTACGCTACATTTTCTACTCATAGTGCAAAGTACGTGAATCTGTCAAAACTAAAGCAGTCACTGGTCAACTAGGAAGATAAGGCTGATCATAATATTATGTTGTTATTTTTTCAAACTTATAGCATACAGTTAGGAAAATTGGATCCGAGATAGTAGACTCAATAAGGGTCTTCAAGATGCATTAAAGGTCTCAATTTTCATTGTTAGCTTAAAACCATCTAGTTTCTGGTATTTTTGTTCACAAACAGAATTGCAAGATGGAACTCATTTTATATTTTTGGTCAATTCAGTCATTAAATCCATGTAAAGCAATGTAACTCTTGAGGCGCCCAATAGGAAGGTGTTGCCTAGTGCAAGGTTTTCCACACTGCATGTTGTGGGGATGATTAGATGTAAGCATCCTATATGCAGGGAGATTGTTTCCACAATTTGAACTGATGATGCTTTAGATGCAATAGAGTGGATTTTCCCCTGTACCAAGGCTGGTTATCATGTTTAGGTGTCAACATGCTCCTTACAATATGTCCATGTTTACTTGTCAACATGCTCCTTACAATATGTCCATGTTTGTCTGGATTTGAAAGGCCATGTTGATTTACATGTAGTTTTTTGATGTATTAATTTTGTTTTTGTTGGAGAATTCCTACATAGACTGTTTAATGCAGTCCCTAATACAGAAGGTTCCACCTGGTTTCGAATCAACCAAAGAGTGTCAATTTAGATAAAATCTTAATCTTATTGCTGAATGTTTCTTCTCAGTGACATTTGATTTGAATTTATTGGATTAGATTCAAAGTGTTTTCATGTAATGATTTCTATTATATGCAGATAGTTTTATATGTGCTTTGATCTGACTGATTGCTGAATACTAGGAAGCAGTGGAGGTTCTTTCTAATATGAACCATCCTGAAGGAAACTGCCCTTTGTGTTTGTATCCTTTGGTTGCCAAAGATAAGACTGGCTCTTCTTTGCCATTTATGAAGTTGATGTCTTGCTATCACTGCTTTCATAGGTAAAATTACATTTGATACCTTTTATGCAATTATTGAATCTTTTTATTATCAACTTAGTGGTTGATGATTTTTTTTTCTTTTATGTGGTAGTGAATGCATTATCAGGTTTTGGAAATGGGTACAAGAGGAGAGAGAATCCAAAGCAACTGAGACAGCCACAGCTACCAATCTTGAAAGCACAAGAGGTACTTTCTTTTTATAAAACAAATACATAAAAAAAGAAATGGCAAAGCTGTGCTCACTAATAGATATTCAAAGTTTCAGCAACTGTGCTTGCTGCCCACATATTAAACTTTTGGTGATTTGGATCATTGTAGGATGCAATAGAAGGAATTTGCATCTCAAATTTGTCATGTTAATTTAATGGTTTGATTTGCGATAACAATAAGAAAACTAGATATCTTCTTCCTGATGTAATGAATACCGAATTTTAGGGTAAGGCTAACATTTTGTGATAACAATAAGAAAATTGGATAACTTTTTCCTGATGTAATGAATACAAAATTTGAGGGTAAGGTTAACTTTTACTAGACAATTCAATATTCTTTCTGTCATCTGTTAGGTTCTATCAAATGCATCATGTCCTGTACATTTACAACATGTCCATCTCAAACATTCTTAATTCTGTTGGTTGAGAAAAATAAGGTTAGATTTTGAGTCAGAGATGAAGGGTATGGTAATGGATTTATGTCCAAGAAACAAAATGCTTTTGGTCTAAGAGGCTGTGGCAAATCTGGCTACTATTATGTAAACTCGAGCAAATAACCATTATGTTTTTTTCCCCTACTAGTTATTAATTTTTAATAACAAAGAACCGCTGATGAGTTCCGGTATGTGTATTGGTGTAGATCAGCAAAAAGGAAATTGTCCTGTTTGTCGCAAGGTGTTCGATGAGAAAGATATTGAGCATGCTCATGAGTATCTGGAACCAGATTCATCTTGCATGGTATGTATGAGTTCCCGAATGAATTGAAGAACTTATAGTCCATGTGCTATTATTTTCATTCCTTTATACCATCTCCTTTTAGTTTGTTGCCATCAGTTATAGTATATATGTAACTTTGTTAAATTTTGAAAGGAAATATGTTAATTTAAGTTTTTTAAAGAAATATGCAGAGATATCTTCTTCTTTGTTTATTTACTGAGACATTTTGCAAAGATGTTTTCAGGCTTCTCCATTATATGGCGAATCTTTTAGCTTAGTCCTGGGATTCGATAAGTGATGGTGTTTGATTAATCAATGGCTACTAGTTACAGGTTTCTTATAGGAAAGATATGTCAGAACAACACTCTCTCTTATGGAAGTGCATCAGTTTGGTCTTAACTTGAAGTCAAATAAAGAAATGGCATGCATCTATGAGCTCAACATGATACTTGGTTGAGTTCAGTTAAGAACCATCAGGCATGAACAAGTCAATGCATGTTCATGCTTTTCGAATTCATCCCTCCTTGCTTCACCTAATGATTTCTGTCATAATTTGTCTTGGCACAAATTATAGGTGTTAAAGTTGTTTTTTTGTTATAAGAAAGTATATTTTACATGGAATCTATATTATATGTGTCCTTTGATGATGGCATCGGTTGTGAAGCTTGGCATAAAGCTGACAGGTTGTTGATGGTATGCTCTAGTTTGATTAGGGAAGAGTAATGGAGATTTACATCACAATGAACTTAGCTGTGTTTGTGTCTGTGTGAGAGAGAGAGAGTTGGCTTGGCGGTTAGGCAAGAAAGAAGCATACGTGTGCTGATGGCAGTTCTTAAGGATGGAGGTTGTAGGAGAGGGGCAGCGGCGGTGGATCTTCCTTCTCATGTTACTAGTGTAAAGTTGCTGTGAAATCTGAAGAGAAAGTATCACACGAGGACCCCCTTCCCTCTCTCTCTCTCTCTCTCTCTCTCTCTCTCTCCTGTTGTGTGTGACTGAAAACATTTTGCAAGTAACTCTATTGCCATTGACGAGAAGCAACTCAGATAACTTTTGGTTTGCAGGGTCCTTCAGGAATAGACGAGGGAGAAGATGATGAGCTGCTGCTTTCAGAGTCGGAGAAAAACAGAAGGCAGCATTTTGAGGCCCTCTTGAAGTTGCAGCAGGACAACAATGGCGTAATTGAACCCAGGAAAGATCTCGCCATACTACCTGGAATGTTTCTTCCTGAGCCCATCAACCCGCCCGCTGTATCCTCAGCAACCAGCAGCGAGTCTGTGATTCCGCCTACTACATCTGCAGGAACCAGTGAAAACGATGCTGACCAAGCTGTTTCACGCCATGCTTCTGAGGAAACAAATGCAAGTAACTCCACGAACAAGACCACCATGAGCAACAACAGGAAGAACACAAACATGAGAAGAAAGGGTAGAGCCCACACTCCAAGAGTACAACAACATGGGCAGTCCACTAGAAAACAGTGGATTAGGAAGGAACCGAATACTTCACACCAATAACATACACTCGAAATGTTATTTTTCTTTTCCTTTTCCTGTGATCAACCCCCACATCAGCATTTTTCAGTATTGTTGTGCGATAAAGAGGAGAGCTGCTGTTTTCTTCATTCATAACTGCCCACACAGCTGCTTTGCTCCGGTGAACCCTTTTCCAAATGATGTCTTTTGTGCATTCATAGTAATTAGTCATTACTGTGGACACAACCTTGCGAAGAAGGTAGATGATAAACCTCAAAAGCAAAGTAGACATTACATTACATTGGAAACAAAAAAGAAAAAATATTGCAGGGATAGAACAAGTTGTCATGCTAGTCTAGCCTTGGCCGGTAGGTTTCAATAATCTTAAAAAAATTTATCATCAAGTTCAGGTTATAGATCATTATAATTGTAAAGAATTCTTATAAGATAATAAAGAATTCTTAGAACAATAGGTTTGAATAATTTTTAAAATTTTTATCGTCGAGATAAGTTATAGATCATTGTAATTGTTAGTCTTTAATAAAAAATTCTTAGAAAATATGCCACATCCTATTGGTCGTACAACATGACTAATGGTACCTTAAAAGATTTATCCTTGCGAAGAAGGTAGATGATAAACCTCAAAAGCAAAGTAGACATTACATTACATTGGAAACAAAAAAGAAAATAAATTGCAGGGATAGAACAAGTTGTCATAGGAGTCCAGCCTTCGCCGATAGGTTTGAATAATCTTAAAAAAAATTATCATCAAGTTCAGGTTATAAATCATTATAATTGTTGATCTTATTGATAATAAAGAATTCTTATAAGATAATAATGAATTCTTAGAACAATAGGTTTGAATAATTTTTAAAATTTTTATCGTCGAGATAAGTTATAGATCATTGTAATTGTTAGTCTTTAATAAAAAATTCTTAGAAAATATGCCACATCTTGGTCGTACAACATGACTAATGGTACCTTAAAAGATTTATTGGATGTCATAGAGTATAAAAGTTTAAACTTGTAAGATTATGATGGACATGATATGATCTTGTATTCTTAACACATTCTTCTTTTCATTTGAATATAATTCATTCTTGCATGCTTGATTTATTTTGTGCGAATTAAATCAACTTTCTATATACATATACAAATTACACTAATCATTTTCATTTCACCATATTAATCGATGATGAAAGAGCAAATAAGAAACAAAATGATACCTTCATGATCCAAATGATGGGTCGGATTCTCCTATCGATGCCGACCCGAGATGGTGTAGCCGCAATTGTAAGTCTGACCAAGTTAAAGGTCAACCCTTCCTCGTTGCTTGACTCGGCAATTGTCAAACCCTGTTGCGGTCATGAAGCGGATTCGGATCAAGTAAGCTTTGACCGACTTTTAGGCTCCACATAATTGAATGTTTCGGTCTTCTACAGTGACCTTTGACTTGAGTGTGTCACACCGAATCTGTTGACTGGAATTGGCAAGGGGAGTTATCGCACTCTCGTCACCTAATCCATACATATTTTAAGAGCTAGGAATTGTGGCATTGACGAGATCTAACGTCTGTGGGGACTAATTAAATGCCACAGAGAATGCTCAACACCCACATTGAAAACATCAAACCATATGTCCTCCAATGAAATCTTTGGATCCTGTAATGGGTCGGTGCGAAGTGCATCGAGATACTTTACCACGTAAAAAATAAAGGTAACATCAGCTCATTTTCGTTGATGGCTCACTTTTTACAGTATGCCTAATTTAACCTTATAATTAGTGTACATGAACAACTTCTGTTTTTTTTTAAAAAAAGAAAAGTTCATTCTTAATCCATTATTATCTATGAAACTAAAAAACGTTAGTTAATTTAGTTTGTGATGCTTGAAATGATTTCTGAAATTTTATAAATATGTTACGATGCTATCTGGACTCTGTCGAATTACTCCATACGTTTTACTCGTTATCACCTTCGTAACCTCATCAACTTTTTTTGATTATATTAAAATTAAACAAAATTATTATATTAATATAACGTATATAACGTTGTTAACACATAGATTCAATTTGAGACTTTATCACTTATATGATAATTTATTAATCAATCGGATGGAGACTTTCAACACACGCTTTTTTTTCATTTTTATCCTTTTTCTCTTATTTATTCGACGTACCTTTTCAGTTGGCCTTTCCCCGATTCCCCCATCTTACTGACTCCGTTTCTTGATGTCTCCATCATACTTCTTGTCCTTGATTCCCTTTTCCCTTCACTCACGGCTATAAATATGGAGGAGACCAACCGCCCTCTTTCCACCACCCTTCTCTCTCTCTCTCTCTCTCTCCTGCTCTTTGCGGAGTTCTTGCGCTCATGGCGTCACTGATCGGCCACGGCAACGGCAACCTCACCCTCGACTTCATCCGCCACCACCTCCTCGCTGACCTTCCTACGACGCCCCCCTCAGCTGTCCTTCCCCCGCCGCTACCCATCGGCAGCCACGACCACCACCACGACGGATACCGCTTCCCCGAGCCTGCCGCCCCCATGATCAGCTTCGGCCCCGCTGGCCCCGACCGACTGTCCTCCCTCACCGTCACCCTCTCCTCCGACCTTGGCTTCGACAGGGTGGAGGAGGAGAGGCAGCTGGTGGCTCGGGACGACGCACGGCGGTACCGCGGCGTCCGGCAGCGGCCGTGGGGGAAGTTCGCGGCGGAGATCCGCGACCCCAACCGCCGGGGGTCCAGAATCTGGCTGGGGACCTTCGACACCGCCGTGGAGGCCGCGCGAGCGTACGACCGCGCCGCCTTCCAGATGCGCGGCCGCAAGGCCATCCTCAACTTCCCCAACGAGGTCGGAAGCTCCCGCCACCTGGCCCCTCCCCCTCCTGCGCCGCAGTCGGCAACCACTGGGAAAAGGAAGAGGGAGGATGAGGAGGTGACCGTGGGGCCCAGAGAGATCAAGAAGGAGAGGTCGCCGGAGCCTGAGGTCGTCGAGGCGGAGTCTGTTCCGTCGGCGTTTCCACTGACGCCGTCAAGCTGGAGCAGCATGTGGGACTTCGTGGAGGCGGATGCGGCGGGGTTATTCGACGTGTCGGCGCTAACGCCGTTACCTCCGCATCCATCGTTAGGCATTGCGCCGCTCCTCGTGAAGTGAGAGGCGAAACTGTTCTTTAGGAAGCGAGATTGCAGGCGAAAAAATAAATATAATGAACGAGAAAAGAGAATAAAATTTATTCCTTATCTTTGATTTTTTTACATTATCGACCTCTGTCGGCTGAAGAATCATGAGAATATGAGTTTCCAACATCATATAATTCCACTGTTATGGGCAACAAATCAAGTGTTCGATTACACAGAAGCTTTGCTTGTGGGAACACTTCTACCACCGTGCATAAGATGCCCACACAAGAATATCGAACAGTGTCAGTGACATGTTCCATCTATTGGGTCTGTTAGAATCCAACAATTGGGTGATAAATTTTGTATGCAGTCCTCTTCATCTAGACTCAAAGGTGCGGGACCTTCGAGAAACGTTAGGTGTTGACATGGGTGAGATGGTCTTGAAGGTGACTTTACATCCAATCCCTTAGAAGCTCAAATAAATTTAGAGTATAGTTTATAGAGGTATGGCTAATATCGGGAGTTAACTTATATACTTGATCGATTAAAGGAATTTTTTGTAACAATTCCAACGTCCCCGTTAATGTTTTGTCCATGGGGTGACAATCTTGAACGATTTTTTATGAATTATTATCCAAAAAAATTGATAAAACAAGGTTAGGCTCAAACAATCACAATTTTAATGGATTGTTATTTATTAGAATTGATGGACCATAGCCTCCCTCACATCATTGCCTAGTAAGAGAGATGATTCAATCATTTTCTTTTAGGTTAATACTTCTATAATATTCAATTAATGAAAAGTATCTAATTAATGGACAGTGATTGATTATCAAAATATTTTCTAGAATAGTTTATGCTTTGATGTGCACAAAGTCTCTTCTCCCGTGACCATGAGAAAATGGATTCCAGAGTGAATGGTCTTAAACGACATTATTCCTTTCCATAAAAACAAAAACTTCGTCGGTGATTGGATTCTCTTAAAATTCTTCTGATGGAATCTGTCATTTATCCACCAAGTCCACACGGTTAATTAATTAATTAATTAATTTTTTTTTGGAGGGTATTCGAGAAGACAAACCTGGCCTGCAAACAGTTGATGATCAAATGGGATTTGACTTGTTCCTGCAGATCCCACGTCCCATGTTCTCTTCTCCCTTGTCGATTTCCTCTCCCGACTCTCTCTTGGAAGCAGCACGACGCTAACGACAGCTAACCGTGAAGTCAGAGTATTTAATAAGGAAGACAACGACAACAGAAAGAACAGGAGATGTTTGACTAATTTACTCCATGATTACGAGATGGGGAGGCCGAGGACGTTTTCGTACCCGCAAAAGCTGAGGAATTCAACATTGCAAACGAGCACCCAACACTATATTATTGTTTTGAATCCCGGGGAGGTAACACAAGCACAAAAAGTAATGTAAAACATGGATGAGCATCGACACTGTCACGTATACTCCAAAAATTCATGAATCGAACAGTGTCACCATAACGATCCATCGGCCACAGCAGATGATTGTATTGGTCAGACTTTGACTTTGACCGTTTATTTTTCTTTCCCAAGCAGTCCTACGAAATAAGAGATTGACTATTTGTATCATGCTATGCGTAGAGCTACGACCAGAATACAATATCAACCGTACTATATACTGCCAAAGCTTGAGAACATGTTTTTGTAGTAAGAGGAACGTTTTAGCTCTTATTTTGTATGTGATAAGATGCTTTGCATGCCAAAATATTAAAAATTCAAGAAGCGTAGAAACAAAAAGGAGCCTCTCAGTTGCATACCTCGACTTCAAGGACAACCACGTAAACTGAATATTAGAGATGGAAGCTGCATCAAGTAGACCCTTTGTTTGCTCAGACTATTTAAGGCCAACCATACTCAGTTGATGGGGGATGGGAAAGAAACTGACTAAACATAACATAAAGAAAATAATTATCTTGCACAAGTTCACTAAAAACTTGACTGTTGGTGGGTCTCTGATTATGTATTGTTCGGAAAGAGGATTTTATGATTATTCGTTCCTCTAATACTACCATTTGGATCTGGAACCTACATGCTGATGCTCGTGATTCCAATAATCATACCAGTGATTTGGAGGAGATCTCCCGAAAAGTCTAGTGCTCATTGGTAGAATTCAACTTGTTCTTTCTATCATGAGGATATTCATTGTATTGAAAGGTGAAATATATTGAAAGCCTGTAGAAGAATGAACCAAATTCCATATTGAGATGTAAGAGATTGAGGTGATATATGGAAGAGTACCATACATCAGAATAGCAGATTTGGATCCCTGATCAATGCTCTGTGGAATGAAAACTCCTGCAAATATCTTAGAAACATAGGAAATACTAGAAATTCAAGACTCGACCAGCCTGTTGCAAATTGTCATTTCTAAGAATCAGCAATGAATTAGTCTTGTAGTTGCAGACATTTATAATTGATATGGAAATATGCAAATGGAAAGAAAAGCTAAAGCTTTAAATCATATAAGATATCTATTGCAAATTGATTGCTCCGTGCAGCCAACACGCAAAAAGGTTTTACTACGTGCGCCAGACTGATACTTCTCAATACAAGTGTATTCGACACAGCATCATAACAATATTAATCGACTTGAAAAATGTGTGAATATGGATGAACACAATGTTCATATAAGTTGTTAATCAGAATGTCAGAAGTGTGGGTGTCAAGAATTTATTGTGTTGGATACTGCTTAGAGAGTCAAAGCTGTATCTACAAGGTAAGTACAACTTTTAGGGTACATGATAATGTTCGTCGTGGATATATTGCTATAGTTACTCGGTACCTCATGCATGTGCATTCCAACATATTAAATAAGCAGGCAATGGGGCCACCTATGACCTCACCCTAGCAAGTCGTTCCCTTATCTCATCGAGGTCTTCATCCTCTGCACCCTCGGCAACCGCTTCTCGCTGAAAATTTATGCAAAGTGAAATTTCAGCCCTTATCAATGACATTTGAAAACTACTCGGTTGATGCATACCTCTTCAACATCCACACTAGCTGAAGGTTGTTGAATCTTCTCCTTCCTCACAGCATCTGGTAGCTGTGACACAGTTTCACCTGCTATTGCAGCAAGCACTTTGTCCACTTCCTCTTCTATTTCCTCTTCAATGTCCTCCGAGTCCAAGGCTGTATCAACAGCATCATTCACCATTTCTTCAATCACCCCAGCCTAAATACCAAAAATATGTAGAATGAGTGCAATGCAAGTGGATAACATCAGTAGTCACTCAACTACTACGAAAAACAGAATGATCAGCCGGACATCGACAAGAAGAAGTGAAGCACGATCTAATCTGTTGAAGGAATCAAGTGCATATATTGGTTGCAATGCCAACATGATGAACCTAACAGAACACACATATACTGGAGTACACTGAATTATTTTCAGACTTCTACTAAGGTAAATAATATGGCTCTAAGATCTGAAACAAAATTGCATGACATCAGAGATCTCTATCATTATCTCCCAAGTCCACATATCTGTCAACCAAGCACCCTATATTAAGGAATGCCCATATTCCTAATGTGGTTATTTCAGTAACGATACAGTTCTGCGTTTCATTGAACTATAGGCAATATCAGCATTAGTCTAGTTGATACTTCTTGGAGAAGAAACAAACTTCTGGTGCATGCACAATCATAATTTCAGGTAAACATTGTAAAGGACGAAATCATACATCCAAAGAAAGCTTAATCACATGGGGAACTAGAAAAAAAAAACCAAACTCGGTTACATTCTCATTGTGATCACTGCTATGATTTATCCTAAAAATAAAAGAAGTAAGATCCCTCATAATGGCAAGTAAATCATGATAGCTTACCTTCAATTTAATAATATGTATTATTCATATCAAAGACGGGC
This sequence comes from Musa itinerans, assembly GCA_001649415.1. Taxonomy (NCBI): domain Eukaryota; kingdom Viridiplantae; phylum Streptophyta; class Magnoliopsida; order Zingiberales; family Musaceae; genus Musa; species Musa itinerans. Next base: position 196,648 of record LVTN01000174.1, read on the forward strand.
ATGCAAATATAAAGTAAAAAAAAAAAGTCCACACAGTCCAGTACATCAAAGATTATCAAAAATATATTGGGTGAGGCAGTAAGAAAGCAACAAAACAGATCACCTTCAAGACAGTACTAACAAGATCCTTAAACAAATGTAGAAAATAAACTAATCAGAAATGATATAATAATGTAGGAAAAAAGGCTCTCTAGTGACAAGCAGTCATGTTCTGATCAATATACAAGGGATCAAGAATGTTAAGTGTTGCATCAAACTTAAATATTAAACAGTTTGTGATAATAAATAATGATGCAGCAAGCATATGCCAAGTTCAAATATCCAAACATTTAAAGTAAACCTACATCTCATTCATTTGGATTAATATATTTCTTAAAATTAGTTAGGGCCAACAAAAGATATATCATCAAAATGAATACCTTTGTCATTTCTTTGCTAAATTCTTGCATTGTAACAGAAACTTCAGGAGCCTTCATCAGACTATTCACAAGCTTCATAACCTCAGCACTCTTGGATAGATGGCCAACAGTCCTGGCCGTTGCTGAAACCAACAGCAGACATCTATTATTTTTCTAGGAAAACAAAAGGGCATTATTGCCGGTCATATGTGAAAATAGTGAGAAAAGAAATGCAGAAAATAAATTTCCCATAAGCTGCCTTCCAATAATCCCATAAGTTATGACAAATATCTTGAAAAAAAAATTTACTCACTGTGGAACAAATTCTTACATGGTTCAATCCTAGATAAACTAATAGAATAATTTAACATTATTTATTGGAACTTGGAAGTTCTTGCTGTCTTCTCTATATTATTAATATACCATGCTACTAAAAGAAATATCTTTCATGACAGATGCTAATTAATTAATTAATTGTTTTTTTTATCATGAATCATGAAGTATCCTATTGAGTATATATCAATATCAAACTTTGTCATATGTAATATTATTGTCATATTTCTATTGCCATGTCCAAGGCCATATCACATTTTCTAATGTTTTGATATATCGGCATATAGGTATTATGTCATATCACTCTCTCATATCCCTATCCATGTTTTATAGGAGGAATGTCATTGAACATAAAAACTGCTCCATTCTGTTGCTCGAATAGAAACTTGAAAGTAGGCCACATTTTTTATTGGCATATTTCTTAAGCATTAAAATGAAAGTCCTCAAACGTAAATGTACGAAGAGGTTACTGTTGTCCATTGTCCATACCAACTAGTTCACCAAGGTGCATCGTGACTGAATTCAATTGTGCCTTATTTTCATAAAGACGGTTCACAGCTTGTTTTGATCTCACAATTTCCTTAGCAAGAGACTGCATAAGACGACAATGGTGCTTATCAGTGGCAGAACAACTTGGCTACTAAAAAATAATATAACCAATTGACAAGAAAACAACAAAGTGAAACATTAACCATGCTTATAAAAGTATCTTACAGAATTGACATTTGTCAATGTTCATATAGAAGCTCTGAAGCATATGTCCTAGTACACACAAATTAGATTGCAGAAAGTGGTCTGTATTATTAAAAGAAATTTAAAACTTTAGTCTGAATCAGCCTGGAAATTTATGAGACAATCATAATTTGTTGCCTTTTTATCTCCTTAAACAAATATCCAACAGCTAAACCTTAACAAGCAAGTTCTAATTCTTCTGTGATAACTACAAGGAAACCAGATTAGTTGGTCTTTTGGATGAACAATCATAATTTGTTGCCTTTTTATCTCCTTAAACAAATATCCAACAGCTAAACCTTAACAAGCAAGTTCTAATTCTTCTGTGATAACTACAAGGAAACCAGATTAGTTGGTCTTTGGGATGAAAAGTCATCATGTCACGTGTTCAATAGACATTTCACCTTAAATACTTGGGTACAAAATCATAGACCATGTGGAAGAAAAGACAAAGGTGATCTTAGACATCAATTTATTCCCACATAAATCAAATGGTGCTATTAAATAACCAGATTTGTAAAATAATTAGGATATGGATATTCTAGGGTCCCATCTAATAACCTTGTCAAAGTGGGAGGAGGATGTCTGAGAAAAGCAAGAAACCAGGTGAAAAGAGAAAAAAACAAACACCAATTTACATGTACCATATGCTGCTGGCCATCCATAAGTATGTTGCATTAAATCCCCATGGTTCTAGATATCAACAGTTAAATTCTGATTACCCATATCTACCGATCTAGATGAAGAAAATTTGGAGCATATCTTCTTTTCAAATAAATCCACTCTAAAGCTTAAAAAATCAATTAATTTTACCAGAGCATACTATTTCTAATAATCATGAAAAAATAGCCTACTACAACTGTAACAAAAAAAAGCAAAGGAACGGAGTAAGTCGCTAATGAACCCTATAAGTTGAACACAACAGGTACCAACTATTTCCATTGCATGTTCACGATGTCAGAAACAAATGAGCCACAATTAAGTGCCCAATCAATAAGTTTCGTAAGAAATTCTCAAATAGTTCAAATCTTGCTGATTCTTCCCACAAGTAGTGAGAAATCTCTCGGCAGAATTATGCCGCGTTTCTTGATAAAATATAAGAAACATGATCAGCATCATTAGATCGGACAATTGACTCAGCTATCATAAGTACCAAAATTCTCACTATCATTAACGAACCGATTCCTCAATAGAATCCAAGAACCTACATCAAGAGAAAGGGAGGGATTACGGGAGTTGATCCGACCTTCGCCGAAGCCATGTCGTTCCTTTTTGCGGCATCCTTAATCGCCTTCTGCACGTTCTTCTCCTCCCTCTGCACGTCTACAAGATCAATCGACCAAATAACAAGAATAAATCATTTTTGGAGATTATAGTTATCAATATGAGAAAGAAAGGGGGCAGAGATGGAAGATACGATGCCTCGGATCTGGCGTTCGATGTTGCGGCATTCTTGGCGGAGGCGGCGCTGCCAATCGCGGAGCTGCTGCTGGGGATTGGGCTTCGGCCTCAGTAGATTCTTCACCGTCTCCATCTCCTTCTGCCGCTCCTCCTCTTCGTTATCTTTCCTCAACCCCAGCTACGGAAACATGCAATCGATTTGGGCGTCTCCATGAAACCGAGCCGCATCTGTCCGGTTTGGTTTCCACCGCGCGAGAAAAAGAGAACAGAAAAAAGAAAAAGATGGCCCAAATCCAAATAATTAGACGGTGCTTACCCATCTTATACCCGCCTTGGTTTTGGGGGAAGCCAACGGAGCCCACCAAGGCAGCCTCCAATCACGAAAGCACGTAGAAGTTGATCGGCAACACTAAACAGGTGGGCTACATATTGCTCTTTAGCCCAGGAAGTGATTCTCGGGTGGGCCGATCCACCACGTCTTCAGTGGATGGATGGCTGAAGACAGCTATGGGACCCAATGGTTATTAAAAAACTAATTTAAATTATACTATTATTGCCTATGAAAATTTCAGTTATTAGTTGGTTTTTAATAATATTTGAAAAAATCTTCTAGTAAAAAAATTTCAAGCAGAGCACTGTAAGAATTCTAGATTTGATTATCTGTATTCACAAAAATGACATATATCCAGCAGGCATTTCACGTCAAGATAATTAAATATTGCAAATAATTACAAAAACTTATGAGTCCTGAGGTCAAAGAATTACCGGTAAGTCATACTTGAGGACAAGATTATTGCTCCTCATGCTGAATACAAAACACAACCAATAATGTAAATTGACTTTGTTAAAGAGATGTTGGTTAAGCATTTTGGTAACAGACTGCCAAACAGAAAGCACATGAACCTGAAAAGTAATAATTTCTTGCCCAGTGATGCGAGAAGTGCAAGTCCCTCAGGAAGGATTGTAAGATCCCTTATAGCTTTAGTATTAGGAGGAAGCTGTATTGTCTCTACTTCATTCTGACTTAGCAAGCTAATCTGCACAAATAAATAAAGCATTCCTATAATAAGTATTAAACCTTCACTGAGCCACCAAAAAAAAAACAAAGAAAAGAACTAGTGGTTCTATTTCCGATGTATGTCTAGGATGTCAAGAAGTACCTTGCTAAGAACATGCTCTCGCTCAATTCCAGGGGCCTTTCCTGAAACCATTATAATTTGACTAGATCCATCTATTCCCAGAACCCGTCTACAAGATCAATCGACCAAATAACAATAATAAATTATTTTTGGAGATTATAGTTATCAATATGAGAAAGAAAGGGGGCAGAGATGGAGGATTCGATGCCTCGGATCTGGCGTTCGATGTTGCGGCATTCTTGGCGGAGGCGGCGCTGCCAATCGCGGAGCTGCTGCTGGGGATTGGGCTTCGGCCTCAGTAGATTCTTCACCGTCTCCATCTCCTTCTGCCGCTCCTCCTCTTCGTTATCTTTCCTCAACCCCAGCTACGGAAACAGGCAATCGATTTGGGCGTCTCCATGAAACCGAGCCGCATCTGTCCGGTTTGGTTTCCACCGCGCGAGAAAAAGAGAACAGAAAAAAGAAAAAGATGGCCCAAATCCAAATAATTAGACGGTGCTTACCCATCTTATACCCGCCTTGGTTTTGGGGGAAGCCAACGGAGCCCACCAAGGCAGCCTCCAATCACGAAAGCACGTAGAAGTTGATCGGCAACACTAAACAGGTGGGCTACATATTGCTCTTTAGCCCAGGAAGTGATTCTCGGGTGGGCCGATCCACCACGTCTTCAGTGGATGGATGGCTGAAGACAGCTATGGGACCCAATGGTTATTAAAAAACTAATTTAAATTATACTATTATTGCCTATGAAAATTTCAGTTATTAGTTGGTTTTTAATAATATTTGAAAAAATCTTCTAGTAAAAAAACAATATCTTGGTTTTTCTTTTATTTTCCCAAGCATTTTATCCTTGCCAAGTCATAAATACTGAAATAGTAATTAGGACAGACATACGGAATCATTAAAACAAAGGTGTTTGGAATTTCGTGGTGACAATCTGACTTGTTGCAATAAAATCTATGGATTACCGGGTTAGCATAGTTCTAATAGAAACATTAGACTCGATTAATGGAGCCCCTGCCAACTAATTCGCCAAACAGGCCTGTGAACATAAAGTAAGATGCTGTAATAGGCATTTGGTGAACAATATCACAATACTTGGAGCCCCTCTGATATACAACATTGTGTTCTACAGAATCATCCGTCGGTTTCAAAAAATGTACCTCTTACGTTACAGACTACCATGTTCGTTGGATATCTATCTATTCTAACCGTCACGATATTTCTAAGCCTAAATTTGAAGAGAAAAAAGGTACGAGGTCAATTCACAGACTAGAAACAACTAAAAACTTGTAATCTATCCTCGCTAATGCAACCGAGGAAGCCAGGGCCTGTGGATCTTCGATCATACCTTAAATCAAGAATAGGATATTGATGTGGCTTGAGCTTCGCGTACGTTTTGAAAGAGGGTAAGCCCCAAATGTGCACCCCATGAGATGATTCATCCCCATAAGCAAACAATGAGTTATCCCCTTCTGTGCATAAGATGGCAGATTTGGGCATTCGAAGTTCACTGACAATGCTCTTACCAACCTCTTGACTCTGAAAGGATAATCCGTCCGCCCCAGTGATGAGAACATGAGAACCTATTTTTCCTGTAGCAGAAAGAATGGGTGACGGTGACGGTGACATTGGAATTTGAGAAGTCATGCTATCATTGAACAGCTCGACTTTCTGCCGAAATGAAGCCACTACGCTATCAAGAGAACCACAACAGGCAAGTGATATGCATACTCCTCGATTTTCCATTTCTGGTATAAAAAATGGCCTGCAATGAAGATTAAATGTTTGATCAGCAAAACAAGGGACAGCAAACTTCAAAACTAAAACACTGGGTGTCAGCCTTCAAGAAGATTCTCGAGACTGAAGTGAATCATTATATGTACAAAATAAGTGTTTTTGCAACCAACCTTCCACAGCTAGAGCCAACTTCCCAAATACAAGGGCCTGAAGAAGAAGCAGTAAGAACTCTACTCCCTCCATCACTTAGCACAACAGAATGAACAGTATGAACTGGGTGCCCAGTCAAGCCCTCCATTACTTGCACGGGTACTGCTGTTTGACGAATATCAAAGACTAAAAGCATGCCATTCTGTCACTATGAGGAAAAAACACCTTATGAGACTTCATCTTAATGCATACCAATGATAAAATAAGAGCTTCCCAGCAACCTCACGGAATCTTAATGAAAAAAATAAAGGAAAAAGGTATCGGTTAACTAAACCTGCAATCCAGTATAAACATAATGTGTGTTGCTGTTGTCTCCCGAGCACGACCAGGCAGGAGCCTACAGATATCGATATTGTTTTGTAAGTATAAAAAGGAAACGAGATGTTTTTTATTGAAAAAGTATCATTTAATTTTCCTGGTAAAAGTGGTAATAAAACCAATCAGGAAACTTGAAGGCATTTCCGAAGTTCAATCTAAGAGGCTACGGTCGGACAAGAAAGACTCTTGGATGTTCTGAAGCTGTTTTATACCCTATTAACTATGATTGATCATGTTATAGAAACCATAACTAGGAACATTCCAACCCTTGGATGTATGTTGTCCGCATTTACAAATATAATATTTACTAATCACCCATAACCTTTGGAAATCAAGTGACGCTCCTGAGTTATTTCACAATGTAGTTTTCTAACTTCTATTTATCCTAGACCTCAAAGACTATTTACAATTAAACATTTGAACCATAACAGCAGGGAATAAGTATCAAAAGCCTTACACATATTGAACAAACTTATGCACTCTATCTATATATGCTAACAAAAGTGAATAATTAACACAGAGGAAGAAACAGAACAAGTGGATGATTTAGCTAACATACAAGGAACAGCCGTAGCAGCTAAAAAGAAAGAGTACACATAAACTCTAAAAAAATGTTACCCCTCTAACAAACAAAGAGAAAGCACTTGCAAATTAGACACGAGATTCCTGATAACGGCACAACCTAAGGATGTGCAAACACTACTCTAGCATAAAGTTGATACATGCTAAGACAGTAAGAATTCTAGATTCTTACTGTCACTCACTCTTTCAAGCAGAGCACTGTAAGTCACTCTTTCAAGCAGAGCACTGTAAGTCACTCTTTCAAGCAGAGCACTGTAAGTCACTCTTTCAAGCAGAGCACTGTAAGTCACTCTTTCAAGCAGAGCACTGTAAGTCACTCTTTCAAGCAGAGCACTGTAAGTCACTCTTTCAAGCAGAGCACTGTAAGTCACTCTTTCAAGCAGAGCACTGTAAGTCACTCTTTCAAGCAGAGCACTGTAAGTCACTCTTTCAAGCAGAGCACTGTAAGAATTCTAGATTTGATTATCTGTATTCACAAAAATGACATATATCCAGCAGGCATTTCACGTCAAGATAATTAAATATTGCAAATAATTACAAAAACTTATGAGTCCTGAGGTCAAAGAATTACCGGTAAGTCATACTTGAGGACAAGATTATTGCTCCTCATGCTGAATACAAAACACAACCAATAATGTAAATTGACTTTGTTAAAGAGATGTTGGTTAAGCATTTTGGTAACAGACTGCCAAACAGAAAGCACATGAACCTGAAAAGTAATAATTTCTTGCCCAGTGATGCGAGAAGTGCAAGTCCATCAGGAAGGATTGTAAGATCCCTTATAGCTTTAGTATTAGGAGGAAGCTGTATTGTCTCTACTTCATTCTGACTTAGCAAGCTAATCTGCACAAATAAATAAAGCATTCCTATAATAAGTATTAAACCTTCACTGAGCCACCAAAAAAAAAACAAAGAAAAGAACTAGTGGTTCTATTTCCGATGTATGTCTAGGATGTCAAGAAGTACCTTGCTAAGAACATGCTCTCGCTCAATTCCAGGGGCCTTTCCTGAAACCATTATAATTTGACTAGATCCATCTATTCCCAGAACCCGAGCTCCATCTAGCTCTAACTCATTCTGCAAATAGGAGAAAGTAGGTTCCATTATAAATGCCACTTAAGTTTGAAGCTAGAAAAATCAGCTCCAAGTTAAACAGGAGAAAAAAATGCTGACATAGGTAAAGTTTGCAATAGTACATGAAAAAAAGGGGAAATATGTATAATTTAATCAACTATTTGTTCACCATAATCAAAACCTTGTGTAGAAGTACAATGGATCTGAAAGTGATCATCTTATCGTCTCACAATGAGCCAAAATGAGCAGTTACTTCAATATTAGACAAACAATCTGCAGCCTTACCAAACAGACACATATTGATCCATCTGGAACGGGTCTAGATGCAAGATTCCACTATTCTGCAATATTTCCATGTCTGAGAGCAAAGAATAAGCCTGGCCTATAAGAACCAGACAGGTACAAAGTTTGTCAAATCCAAAGTTACCTTATCCCTGTATTAGACATTTAATTCATACTTTTTTTTTTCACTTCATGTTTCTTAGCTTCATTGTGCAAATTTTCTAACAACCAAATAAAAAATTGCTAAGTCTAATCCATTTCAATTCATCTGCTATACCAGCATCAACAATATTTTCTCCAACAGATTTTAAAGTCTCATACACATAAATGTTCATAAGTGACTCAATCTTTCTTCTTTCCTCTTCTCTTTAATAAGATGTATGACCCTTAAGAATTCGATTAGTTTATCAAGATGGCATCCTTCCCAAGTTGCATCATATCTATAATATTGATATGAGTATTCAATGACAACCATTTTCTACTCTGGCATTCTATTTGGCAACAACTATAAGCAAAAATAATTGCAAGACACAGGACAAAAAGCAATATAATGAAATTTGTTATCCACATTACGACCCATTTGCATGAAAGCTCTCAAAGTAGTCCCATAATTCTAATTCAATTTTCTTTTTTAGATTACTAGTCTCATTTATGACATAAAACTTGAATTTCCTTAATACCAATTAAATTATTAGATTAAATTCTTCTGTAAATCCATTTTTATTCAGTTGCTGCATATATCCACAAAATCCAATCTATCTAGTGTTAATCAAATTTTAAGCAAAAAACCAATTTTAATCCTAGGATGAATTTTATCAGACTGGGATTCATCTGTGAACCTCACTCAATTTTTCTTCCATCGCCTTATTCTGTCATTTATCCAAAATCTCAATTTTTCATCTCAATGGGATTCTTGTTTGATCATAACTTAATTTTGTGTAGAAATTGCAGTTTTCCAATTTAACAGTTTGATTATCTCAAATCTATTTGTCCATCCTCTATTGATTCCTACCTTCAATTACCTTTCCTTTTTTCCTTATTTCTTATTCTGTCAATCAAATCTCACTAGGATACCATCAAGTTGTAGATTCCCATCCATGTAACTTGGTACAAATTGACCATTCACTTATTTTTCTTCTCTTTTTGTGGTTTTCTCTGGATTTGAAAGGAGTGAGGGAGCCACTTAGTGGAACTGGACATACAACTTACAAATTTTTCTAAGAGAATGATATATAATCAGATGGAAGTATTACTTTGTTAAGTTTTCTGAAATGCCACAAGTTTTCAACTCTGGAATTCATGTTATCATGGCCAAATTTTAGCATTTCAAATATACTTATATTTCTATTGATATAAGTTTTTTTTTCTTCACAACTTCAATGCAACATTTAACATTTGAAATCATAAGAAATTCACCCCATGAATATATCATTGACCAAGAGTCACCAAACAGAGTTTTCACCATATGAAAAGATAATGTACAAAGAGTATGTGCATGTTGGGTAAAGTTGCTTAGGGCAGCTTCAGAAGAATAATATATTTACCACTTCAAATTTAACATGATGCACCAAAAAATAGAGAGAGAACCTGCAACACAAAGCGGCAATGATGAAGCCCATCATCTCTTACAGACTCAAAGTTGTTTTCTGAAAGTACACAACCAACATTAATTATAATGTAGTCCAATATCAAATGAAGTGTGATTGAATATATAATATATACTGCCAACCATACAAATAAAACAATCTAATTCAAAATATTTGAACAACACCTCGGACAAAAGAGTATGTTGCATTAATGAAGCTAAGGTATCCAGGTTTTACCCAAGGGGTGAGCTGTAGAGATCCACCTTCCATCAGAAGACTTAAAATGCCTCCTCATTTTTGACCCTGATAAAGTGTGTTCCAAGCAAGCCATTTTCTACATCACCAGAATTTAAGAAAATTTTAGACTTCTGCACACACACCAAGAATTCAAAATATTATGGGCCATTTCTATCATGTACTGGTGTTCCCACCACATTGGTTAATACCGACATATCAAACAATTTTTAGTTTACTTTTGTTGCTGTATCAAGGCAACATTGTATCATACTAGTTGGTAAGTGCCAGTCTGAAAAGATTCAGACAGGAGTACCAATATCAATGTTTAGAAACTTGGTGCACAAAATGAATTCCAAGAGCTAGTCAGAAATTAATCATCATCATTGATTAAAGTAAGAAAGATCTAATTGATTTCACACCTGTCTTAGGGAACTCTCTGCATCTCTTGCATGCTTCTGCAAACCAGAAAAAAAAACAAACAGATTATCAGCTAAAAAAAAGCAAGCATCATAACCTACTACATGTCCAGGAAAATTCCCATTCACAATCACCAAAAGGATAGACAATGGGACATGACAGCTTGCTGAACATTTTATTATCAGATTCTAAGCCATACTTCATCAAATAAGCATTAAATACATATAAGTGTGATGCCAAGATTATCAGGAAAGAGAATATGCTACATGATATGGAGTTATGAATTGTGTGGTGGAATTACCTTGTGCTTGTTAATCTCCATGATCAGTTCAGCTTTCTGCACAAACAGTTAAAAAGCATCGTTACAGACTACCATGTTCGTTGGATATCTATCTATTCTGCGTCACGATATTTCTAAGCCTAAATTTGAAGAGAAAAAAGGTACGAGGTCAATTCACAGACTAGAAACAACTAAAAACTTGTAATCTATCCTCACTAATGCAACCGAGGAAGCCAGGGCCTGTGGATCTTCGATCATACCTTAAATCAAGAATAGGATGCTGATGTGGCTTGAGCTTCGCATACGTTCTGAAAGAGGGTAAACCCCAAATATGCACCCCATGAGATGATTCATCCGCATAAGCAAACAATGAGTTATCCCCTTCTGTGCATAAGATGGCAGATTTGGGCATTCGAAGTTCACTGACAATGCTCTTACCAACCTCTTGACTCTGAAAGGATAATCCGTCCGCCCCAGTGATGAGAACATGAGAACCTATTTTTCCTGTAGCAGAAAGAATGGGTGACGGTGACGGTGACATTGGAATTTGAGAAGTCATGCTATCATTGAACAGCTCGACTTTCTGCCGAAATGAAGCCACTACGCTATCAAGAGAACCACAACAGGCAAGTGATATGTGGAATTCATGTTATCATGGCCAAATTTTAGCATTTCAAATATACTTATATTTCTATTGATATAAGTTTTTTTTTCTTCACAACTTCAATGCAACATTTAACATTTGAAATCATAAGAAATTCACCCCATGAATATATCATTGACCAAGAGTCACCAAACAGAGTTTTCACCATATGAAAAGATAATGTACAAAGAGTATGTGCATGTTGGGTAAAGTTGCTTAGGGCAGCTTCAGAAGAATAATATATTTACCACTTCAAATTTAACATGATGCACCAAAAAATAGAGAGAGAACCTGCAACACAAAGCGGCAATGATGAAGCCCATCATCTCTTACAGACTCAAAGTTGTTTTCTGAAAGTACACAACCAACATTAATTATAATGTAGTCCAATATCAAATGAAGTGTGATTGAATATATAATATATACTGCCAACCATACAAATAAAACAATCTAATTCAAAATATTTGAACAACACCTCGGACAAAAGAGTATGTTGCATTAATGAAGCTAAGGTATCCAGGTTTTACCCAAGGGGTGAGCTGTAGAGATCCACCTTCCATCAGAAGACTTAAAATGCCTCCTCATTTTTGACCCTGATAAAGTGTGTTCCAAGCAAGCCATTTTCTACATCACCAGAATTTAAGAAAATTTTAGACTTCTGCACACACACCAAGAATTCAAAATATTATGGGCCATTTCTATCATGTACTGGTGTTCCCACCACATTGGTTAATACCGACATATCAAACAATTTTTAGTTTACTTTTGTTGCTGTATCAAGGCAACATTGTATCATACTAGTTGGTAAGTGCCAGTCTGAAAAGATTCAGACAGGAGTACCAATATCAATGTTTAGAAACTTGGTGCACAAAATGAATTCCAAGAGCTAGTCAGAAATTAATCATCATCATTGATTAAAGTAAGAAAGATCTAATTGATTTCACACCTGTCTTAGGGAACTCTCTGCATCTCTTGCATGCTTCTGCAAACCAGAAAAAAAAACAAACAGATTATCAGCTAAAAAAAAGCAAGCATCATAACCTACTACATGTCCAGGAAAATTCCCATTCACAATCACCAAAAGGATAGACAATGGGACATGACAGCTTGCTGAACATTTTATTATCAGATTCTAAGCCATACTTCATCAAATAAGCATTAAATACATATAAGTGTGATGCCAAGATTATCAGGAAAGAGAATATGCTACATGATATGGAGTTATGAATTGTGTGGTGGAATTACCTTGTGCTTGTTAATCTCCATGATCAGTTCAGCTTTCTGCACAAACAGTTAAAAAGCATTAAAATTACTATAAATCACTGAAGCGAGTTCCTTCAATATAGTTAATAAATATGCCTCCTCATTCTCAAAATCATTAATACTCATCGTGAATATAATTTATTGCTCCAATAGTGCAGGGAAGAGAGAATATAATGAGAATTATAGTATTCCATCATTTAATTTTAGCCTGATTTAATTGCAAAAACAACTATTCATTACAACTTGAAAAATTACTAGTTAGCATTTAAAATCATTTCCAAGATAAACCATGGTGAGAACATTAACAGTGAATCTACATTTAAAAAAGGGAAAAAAGTATTCTGATCTGCTGTAAAGGTATGCAAAGGAAATAAAAGGATTTGTTGTTACATAAGCTAGGGCTGGGTCAAGGCAACATAATAGATGAGGCATTGTACTGATGCATGCTAGAATAACCCAGAAACCACTTGGATGAACCATATTAATAAAACCAAGGTTCACAATACCGTACTGTACCAGTGTTTCGACCTAGGCTCAGTACAGTACGGTACGGGTGTACCGAGCACTGTAGAAGTGCTACAGGCACTGTTACAGTACTGCAGTGCACTGCTACAATGCTACAATATATTATTATAGTATTATAGTGCACTGCTATAGTGCTACAGTGCTCTGTACCGGGCGGTACATACCGCCTGGTATCGATACGGCAGACCTTGAATAAAACAACTAAAGAATTGTTAAACCCCTAGTTTCAAAGGGTTGGTGGGAAATGAAGGAGAAATAGACTCTCATACAGAGTGGCAGGCAGTGAGAAAGAGAGTCATCAAGCACTAACAGTATTTGGAAGAGGTACAACGTGAAGAACTCACAATAGACCATTCACTGCACTGCTTCCCTCGGTCAAGCATGAATAAGACACTCACCAAATATCAACCTTCTGTGGTTAAATTAGAACCTAGGCTGCTTGACCTGGCCCTACTGCTTATCCTTCATGAATTTAGCATGATTTGCCACCTCTTTTATCCTCAAATAAGGAGACTAGCTCAGCCTCTATTAGTATCATTGTTACACCCAAGATGTTGCTTGTGCACAAGGCAGTCTACTTTGCTCATGCTTGTTGCATTTAATGCTTTTATTCTTGGGGATCATATAGGTCTTATATTAGTCAATAAAGTTAAATAGGGCATAGCCAACTATGATCTTCTTGACATAATAGGGCTCACCAGCAATGATTTATAGGAAAATTTACATGTTATGTATTCAAAATAAGTACCAGCATTTTAAAGATTTGATCACTGATTCATAAGATGGCTAATGTTATCAAGTCATGCACCTAATAATTTCACAAAACTCAATTTATTCAAGAGGAGGATGATGTCTGGTATTCAAAGGCACACTACATAAATGTTGTTCTACCTGTAAGTACACCCAACATTTATAATTATTAAATTACAGTAAATCAGTTTTGCAGGTGGAAGAAAACAGGTTACAATGTAAATAGAACCAAAAAAAAATCAGAAAATGCATTTCAATAGTGCATGTCATCTTAGGTGACTTCCACTGAAACATATGCATAGTAACTTACCTCCAATTTAAGAGATTCATTCTGTTCCCGTAGAGACTGCACTTCCTGAACGAAACAAATTGCCCAACAGTTTAAATGTCATGAATATATAGAAACTGCACTACATTGGAAAAAAAACAAGAACCTTTTCTAGATCATCATTGGGTACAACAATCAGAGGTGCATACAGATTAATCATCTCTTTCCGCCTAAATTTCCTATTACATTGAGGACACTGCAAAATTATGCAAACAAGAATTAAACAAGCAAAACTTCAGACAAATCATACCTTACATATGTTGCTTAAAACATCAATGTCCAGTTCAAACAAGCAACAAGAATTAAAATACCTTTCCAATATTCTTTCCAAATTGCTTAAACCATCTCTCTAGGCATGATCTACCATAAACATGTCCACAGGGTATACAGCTGTAATTACAGTGACAAATATATCAGCCTGCATATCACTTGATGCTTAAGCCACAAACTACCAGAAGAGGACAAAATATTTGTTTCAACAAAAGCATAAAGTTCTTTATGGAGAAGTATAATTCCTAGTCATGACAGCGCAAGCTAAAAATTAGCCTAATTATACATCAACACCTCAAGCATGAGTCAACATAACATGTAACCATAGCTTTCTGGTATGATATATTTTAATCATTCTAGACAAATGTGGAGTGACATGGCAATCATTGCTAATATGAGAAAGGTAAGGTCCTCCATAAAAGCAATTGTTATATAAATCTAGAATAAGAAATTAACAGTAATTCATTAAATCATCACAACACACTTTTCATAGCATGTTTAGGTTATCCTGCCATATTGGTTACCACCATGTACCGTATTCAAGTTTGGAATCGGTAAATACAAGTTAACTGCTTTGAAACCCAGGAAATTCAGAATTCTTGTTGCATCCAAAGAGGATGTGTTGGACACGATACTTCTGTTCTGCACCTTAATCATTGTTACCTACTAATTAACAATCTTAGCCACCCATTTTCAAACCAGGTTGAGTCCACTTAGCTAAAATTGGATGCTCAACTGACATGAATATTTTCCATGGAAATACTGATCAATAGCAAATTATTAGATGAGTTTCCCAACATCTTTGTGAGATCATCAATTTTCCAACCAGTGGAAGCAATCTCAATAGCAATCATGAGTTGCCTGATATTTCTTTTGGTTTTAAAGAAATCCTGGAGTGGAATTCAAGATACCCTATGCCAAGCTCTTACGCTTACCAACTGCGAATTAGAATTAACTACAGCACAATAATAGGATAATCAAATTTGAGTTTGTGTTTGAGCCTGTCTTGAGTAAAGTAAATGTTGGCAATGATTCTTTTGTCATTTTTTCCAGAATTTTTGTCCTTAGTTTCAATAGTTCTTTCGGAAAAGTGATAAATAAGATTTACAATTTTAATATTATCTAAATTTTTTGTAAGATGATAAAGTGCAGATTCTAATATCTGATCACTCTGTCAAGACAAGCACTAGATTTGATTAGGACAAATATAAGAAAAATTGGACATCAAATCAGCAATATAAAAAATTATGGGTGGGAGCTTTCATTAACCCCTATTTTCTCTCATTTAAAGAATTCTTTTCCCTGCATCTACTCTGTCTGAAATATTTTTTATTCTATCCCTTTAGAACTCCTTTTACAATGTCATATAATGATAAATACAATAATGAAGACTCGATCATCCTAATCTTGCATAGTAGGCCTTTGGATTCCATCAATAATAATTTAAGAAGAAAAAAAAATGTCAGCGAGAAATATGCGATAACACAACCGTCTGAAGCATCAGGTCATTTTTAATCCTACACATTTATAGCAAACAGATTACAATTTCATCATCGAACATGTAGGATGCCAAAGGCTAATGGGTCTTGGATGTGCCCCAGAAAGGGCATTGTAAAGAAGAGCTCTAATCCCATGATGCCCAGATGAGAAGATTTTGCAAATATGAAGAGCACTAGGTTCAAGCACCAAGCGACATCCAGTTATATCTTATCGAAGATGGAGAACATGTTTGGACATAATTTAGAGATAAATGCACAGTACTGAATCTACAAAACACGAAGTATATCTCACAATATCAATATAATCTCAATCTCGCCGTACTCCCAATCAACTCTACCAGAGCCAAAGTGCCGTGTGATACTAAGTTTAGAGAAACTGAAAACAGAAAGAAGAAAACAAAATAAATCAACAAAAACAAGAAAACCCTAATCTTTTGCTTACCAGACACGATGAGGTCCATCGGCGCTCCACGTCTCGAAGCAAACGGGGCAACTGGGGAAAAGGGAACGGTCCAACTCCACCCCATCCGTCTTGTCCAAACCCTCGATCTCCCCTCCTCCACCTTTCCCCTTCTCCACCGTCGTCTCCACTACCTCCTCTTCTTCGTTCCGCCCGTCGTTGGCGTCTTCCCCTTCGGTTTCCTCGTCCGAATCCACCACGACCTCCACGGCGCCGGGCAACGACTCGTCCGATCGCCGCACCGCCTCCAGCGCCTCCTCGAAAGCCTCCGAGATCGAGAGTTCCGCCGCAGCTGTTTCGGCTATGGTTTCCGTGAGGTCGACGTAGACCGCTTCGTCGGGACGAAAGGAAACCACCACGGAATCGTCCACGGTGGGCTCGTTGTCCTCATCGTCTTCGTCCTCACTCTCTTCGCGCTCGTCCCCTTCTACTTCGGGACCTCGAGGAGGAATGTTCGACGCCATGAACTACGATGGAGGAAGGGGAAAGGAGAAGGCGAACGTTCTTTTGGGAAGCAGTGACTCCGTTAACGCCGTGATGCGGGCTTTCTTAGGACGACGACGCCTGTGCAGTCTGCAGGGCACGTGCTGCGGGCTGGGAAATTAGAGATGTGCGGGGATGCGATCCGAATTGTTAGAAGAAAAAGACCTTTCTACTCTTTGATGCCCCGCTTGCGCGGGGATGTGGCGACAAACAGAGATTGTAACATTTTGTGGGGCATACATGCTATATTAAAATAATATACGGGGCAAATAAGTCATTTCAGAACTTTGCACTAAAGTCTTCAGCGATGTTAAAGTCGAGTCCCGGCGTGACCGGACTTTGTCAAGCGTTCCCTATAGGGCAGCTTAGACAACTCACGGGGGCCGGACGGACATGGCGAGCAGCGCATCGGCGGAGCGCAGAAAAGGATGGTGGTGGTGGAGAGCGACGGAATGCGCCGCGCGAGGAAGTGGAACACCTTGTGCCCCTGGCCCTCCCACCCGCCGCTGTGGGCTCTGCGGCGCTGTCGCTTACTGCTCCACCGCCCACCAGGTCAGTTAAAACCCTTCCTCGTCGCTTTTATCTATTTTTCCTTCATCTCTTCTTGTGCGTTATAATCTCTTTTTTTCCAACCATCGCGTTGATTGTCTTAATTCCTGTTACTCGTATGACGTCTTCGTGGATATCCTTTCCGATTCCTTCAATTGTTCGTAACCTGATAATATTCTTGGGTTTAGAAGATTTCCCCTTTTTTGATCCTTTATTGAGGTTATTGATGGAAAAAATGAATAAATTGGATGATGTCAGGAGCAAGAATTTTCAAAGAGATGGTTAAATGAATGACTAGAAAAACCAGGAAGTTTTGGCCACTGAGAACTGGTTGCGAGCAATCCTTGTCGAACTTGTTTTTCCCTTCAATGAGGCAATGCACAATACATATGTCATGAGCGCGGTTACTTTATTTAAAAGACATTTTCCATGAACTCCTTACAAATGCAAATTTTATATCTATTTAAGAGTCACCATCTTCTTCAGCTAGGTCTAGTCTTAGGATATGGTCACTTGGTGTAAACGAGTGTTCAGAACTTCTTTAAGGGAGTGCAAGCACCAAACTAGCAAGGGCATCAAGACAGTAATTGGACACCAATTGACCAAAAACCCTAAGTTGATAGGTTATGGGCTGACTAGTATATATATTTGATGGAAGCAATAAAGTAGGACTTTGGTCATGTGAAAACCTTAATAGCAGATATAACATCTACTCAAGACTTGAAAAGGAGATTTTTTTAATATAAAAACAAGTCATGAGCCACCAGGTAGCTTGTACCCCTTGCTCTGATACCACATGATACAGGACAGAAGCTGTAAAAACAGAACCATTCGAAGAATGAAGGAATTTTTTATTGAAAATTGGCCATGACCCGCCCTTATAATTGTGGGCTTACTTTAATTGCTTTGCAAATAAGAAAGATTCCTACGATATCATCAACGTACAAACTTACCTTTCAAAATTTTATTTTGGCTAATTAAATCAGAAAAAACACAAATTAGCAAAAGACCCAGAAATTTCTAAAACAAAAATCCAATGACATGTTTAATTGCCTAATGTCTTTGTCCATGCTTCCTGAGGATTGGCTGTTGTGAGGATATACTTAAAAGTGTATGCTATTGTGCTTCACACATCTCTATTTTCTTATGATACATCTAATGGCTAACATAGAACTCATGTCAATCTTCTACGTTTCACTTTCCAGATTTCACATTGGACATATCATAAAAAGGAATGTACAAGGCTTGAAGAACAGATGAGGCATGTGGATATATTAAGTGATTTCCCCTTTACATTCTTTATTGAAGACATAAACCAGGTTACCCATATTTTTCCTTTTACTTTCAACTTATTGTTCTAAACTATGATTTTATGACATGTATATGCTAGTATGAATCTTAAGGATCTCATGCTCTTTATCTATATTTACATTGTCATCTTGCTTTTGTAATACAATTCTGTACCAAATGGATTTATAAGGTTATGTGTGAAAGTGCATGATATTTAAATGTTTACGAAGTTCTTAAAGTTATTATAGTATATGGGCATGTTTGTAATTACATAGTGGCAGCTCATGCTTTAAAGATTATATTATTATTGATTTTAAATCATGAAGAATTTGTATGAGGTAAGTAAATGAGTGGAGTGCTCCTCTTTCAATAGATTTGTCACCTTTATGCATATCATGACCAAGCCTTGTTTGCACGTGTTTGAGGACTCCTTTTCTGAAGTGATTTCTTGTAAGTGCTATTTAAACATATCATTATTTTAATCAATGTCATGAATTTCCTTTCATGTTTACTCTTTAAAAATGATCTTTCTTACTTATTGTCTATTTTTTTATGTTGTTATTTCACTCTTCGAATGATTTACTTGGTGCTTGTAAAAGCAGGAGAGTAGATGTTCTTTTTTTACTTCAAAGGGTCTCCACCAGATAGGACTATGGAAATCTGAGTGCAGCTGTGGATCATTAGCTGTTTCGATGAATGAGTTGTGGTTTGTGTGGTTTACTTTCTTCAGAATACTGCTTTTTCTGTTCCTTGACAACTTATTTCCAACTGCTGCTTTTTTGTTCTCTGCATTTTTCTGAATACAAGTTAATATTAGTATCTGTTAGATAACTTCCTGTTGAATTCAGAAAGAGTGAACCATTCCTCTCTCTAGTTTAATCTCTTACTAATGTAAAATCAGTGTAGCTATCTGTAAAGAGGAAACTTTGAGACTCGGTACTTGTGCTCAATTTGTGCCTGGAAGTAAAAATATTCTGGGGATCACAATTATGTGGAAGGCATGTTCTCCAGTTTAGGAGGAATGCGAGTGTTTGATATTTACTAAAAGGTGTTGCCAAAGTCATTAGGGGACATTGCACAGTGAATGTAGGTATAGGATTGTGTGGAACTACTAGCATATTTTTCGTCTATCTCGTTTTCTTGGAATTTGGTTACATAGACAAAAATGGGAAGGGGAGTATAGTTGGTCAGGAGTCCATGCCTTTCACCAACCATATACCCATTTTCTACTATATAAAGATTTAGTCATCCATATACGTGGACACAAACTATATGTGTAGATAATATTTGTTTGCATTTAGGAAGTACAGCACTGGTCGTATCCCTTTGGCATACATAGATGCATACACCGATTATGTTATATATACATATGTGAACATGTAAAAATCTGTATCAATGCATCTATATGTAAAAATGTCCAGGTGGATATGTTTATTTATATATGTATTTAATAAAATATCTTCATTTAATATAACTGTATCTAACTGAAAACATGTTACATGGCAGGTTAAATGATGATTGGAGTCTGCCAAGTTCCCTATGCCCATGTGCTGGTATATTTTCTCTTTCTCTCATAGTGCAATCAGGCTTCTTTGCTGTTTTTAAATAGCTAGTGCCACACAACTCTCAACAGAACCAAAAAGTCAAGTGTCAAGTTGTTTGAGCTGCTGGGAAGATTATTACCAGTGGAGATGTCTGCCACTCGATTCGCCAGTCGCATTATTACTTCACTGGGTACTCCAAGTTTTCCTTTTAAAGCAACTATGTATAACTTGGTCTTTAATCTGGATGCCTGTGACTTTGTCACTTATAATGACTGCTAGACTACAAGCTCATTTTCCATCCTTGCTTTGATATTCTTTTTGTCTTGTGCTTTAGACATGCATGAGCCAACTGAGTATTATTCTGGTGCTGTGTTGGCTAATTAAAGTGTAAAATCCTCTCACTTGTCCTTCTTGTTTCACCAATATCTGTCTTCTTTCCTGACTTGTGCTGTTCCCTAACATTTGAAGCCCTTCACTGATCAGCACATCCATTACAATATTGTAACACCCTTGATGCTGGTGGTTATGATAACCATGTCCAGAACATCTAGCACTTTATAGAAGATATCCTGCAAAGTATAATGAAACAGAATCAGATAGTGGCTATCAGGTATGACACCTGGGCAATGGTGATATGTGGATTTCAAAAATAATAATTGGTGGCTTATCTTGAATCATAAGTTGCATATGCAAGCTAAATTTTGGCATGGTATTGCATGATACTTTATTATGTAAACTCTTCCTTGCTAAGGACATGTGATTCTAACGAAAGAAATGACTTGAAATTGTATCTTCATGTTATAACCAAATATGTGTAACCAGTAGAAGGGCTTATTTAAATGAAAAAGGTTATTCTTTGCTGTATAACTTAGCCTGTCATAACATAAAGCATAAAGTTATCGCACAACAATATCCTTTTTCTATTATCTTTTGGTATTCTTCCCATTTCTCTTATATCATAGTAAATTCCATCTCTATGTGAGTATTGTCAAAGCCCTGCTGTTTGTGCATATGTAAATTCTTCTACCAGAAGGTTAGTTACTTGTGCATTCTTACCCTGTCATTTTGTGAATATCTTTCTACACTAAAATAGGAAAGTATTCTTACCCTTTGAAATGAAGTAAATCAGTCTAGGAAAAATATCAAATTTAGTTGAAAACTTTGTAATTTATTTATTTTTCTTCAATTACAGCCACTAACTGTGTATCACTGCTTTCAACTTTTGGCTGCCCAAAGGTCAATTTCAGAAGTTAAGGACGAATTAAATATACACTATTTAGGTAAAAAGAATCTCTTTTGTATCTTGGTGATTTATCAATATGCCTGATTTTCAATATTGCAGAATTCTGTTTTTTGGACATTCTGTAGAAACACTTTGAATTTCTATGTGCTTTAATTGTATAACAGCACTTGTATGTCAATTGTATATCATCTTTCTTCAGTTTTTTATTGATTGTCCATTTATAGATGATATAGTTGCTTTTTTACGTTTGATTGAAGATGAACTATTTTTTTATTAAATTGCAATAATAATGATATGGTTTAGCATCAAAATATATAAAATAGGTGTAGCATTAGGCGACAAGCATCTTTGTTGTGATTTTGAGTTAACATATTTGTTATGACTTGTTTTGTATATTGCATGTTTTCATGTGAGTTCCATATTAAAGTTAGATTACACTATTTGTTCCAAGTGATTGTGGACCACAGTGTTTGTATACTGTAGAACAAGTTCACACAATTCATGCTGTAACTTATTATTTGAAGGACCTGAGAAAGAACTTTTGCAACTTGGGGTCTTTGGAGAGTTGCTGGCACTTTTTTCTGGAGTTCAAATACATATGGACCTTGTTGGTCCAGCAGTTCCACAATTTAGGTTGGTTTTCTAATCTACTTTTTCATATAAGTTTAAGATTGTGTTCTTTCTTGTTGATTATGGTCGCCAATTTAATATGAATTTGAGGTTGTTGGCAGCATCAATTTTCTTGAATTGGTATTCAATATTGACTTCATTGTAATAGGCTTTTTCATCTATCCTTTGTCTCAAAACAAATTCACCTCATTGTGTATGAACAAGAACCATCTGTTTGATTTTTGCTGTTATTTCAGTTTGTTGGTAAGTACCTGCAACTTTATTGGTAAGTTTATTAATGTCCAAAGTTGAGTAGATTTATGAAGCCACATAGATGACTAAAGCTGGTCCTTCTGTTGTTTATGAAATTGATTTCTATTTTGTAATGGAGATTGTGTTGCCATGATTACACATCTGGATTAACAGTTCATCCTTCATTCTGCCTACTAAATGACTTGAAGATTTATACAAGGAATTTATGCATTACATTAATTGTTTGCTGCATTACAAATGTTGAGTCCTCCACAAGTTGTAATAGTGGTTCCTCAATTTTCCAATAGATTTTGTAGTTGTTTTTGAAGCTAATTAGAATATGAAATTCATCCATTTTATTCAACTATAAGAACCTCTATAACATTATAGATATTGGTATGCACATAGTGTTGAAGCCTTCAAACCATGGCAAGGTTGTGCTGTTGTGATCTTGGATTCAGAATTTTTCTGAGTCACAGTAAGCACACCATTGAAAACGGGGAACAGGTTAGAGTTGTTCTTTGAGCACATGGTTTCAAATACCAGTTGTATTGGTGTGTTTTGATCTATATATACTAGTATGGTTTAGGCCTGGTACCAGATTATATATTTTCGTACTGTCAGTATTCTTTTTTCAATGTTTTTCAGCATTATGAGGTGGTATAGGTCGGCAAACTGCCTGGTATACCAATATTTTACCAGTTCAACAACTTGTCGAAACTGGTATAGGACCAGTATTCAAGACCATGCTTGAGCATGTATTCAAGATGCAAAGAAGCTCACTTTACATTTGCATACAGTTCTTTTTATCAACTCCCTCTAGCATATGATATTCTCATGTTCGCATAGCGTCTTGGGCTTCCTTTTGCAGCTTTGACAAACATGAGTGTTTTGTCTCTTTGTTTCTGTTGTTTTCCGTATATATTTTTTCTTACTGTCGGATACACAGTGTGTGTGTGTGTGATAGAGAGAGAGCAGGGGTGATAGAGAAGCTGCCTTCTTGTTGTGCTAGTGCTTTCTTTTTTTTTTTAGGTTTTTGCTTTTGTACTGCTTCCTACAGAATTTTTGTATATCTCCTCAGTATCAAGGTCACAAAAAGACTCATTATAGTAACTCAACTGTTATTAGCCAGTAAACAAGATCTCCTATTTCTTTCCTGTTGCGAGATTGGAGAGGGGAAACATTTGTGGGAGTGTATGCCAAGGCATGCTTGATAAATCATGGTGAGATAAATCTTATAAGATTATCAAATGGTTGTATTGACATTTTTGTTGTTTCACATTTTTTTTGTTCACCTTCTTTTCTTTCTGTGTACATATGTTTTATGCGACTGACAGTGGTCCAAATATTTATATAACATTCTGTTGTACAGAATTTACTTACACCCACCCTTGCTATTGACTTTATGTTCTTGTGTATTTATTATAGGGATGGGAAAACAGTAAGCCTCTGCAAGTACCTTCCTTGCGCTGAGCAGGACTGTATATGTAAGTCTTCATGTGCAGATTCTGGTGCAAGGAGATTAAATGGAAAATGTGTTACAGTACATATAAAGCTTCACAAAGGTTTCTACCATGACATACGTAGGAACATATTAAAGGTCAATTTCCATTTACTATCCATGTTTTAGAGGTTTCTTGAACTCAAAATTTTTAGTAGATATAAATTGCATTTAAATAATGAACATGATGTGGGATCATAACTTCGCAAGTTATGTTTGCTTGTCTAGACAGCTGTTTTGTTGTACTTGTGGAAGGGCAGCATATATAATGCAAACACTTGCAGAATTTTAGGTGTAATGTATTTAAGATAAAATATTTCTTTCATGTTTTGGTTTCATCATTTCTATTTTGACTCTTGAGTGTAGAATGCTATCCAGCAAATGCTGATGTGGACAGTGTTACTAGTGACATGAAAAGGACACTAAAAGAAAATCCAAAAATCTGTATTTTGTTAAGCTGATTAAAATCTCTGCATACAAATAACCCCCACTCATTCAGTGACAAAATGTTGAAGCTTAATTGCCAAAGGCAAAAAGTGACAGAATGAAGGGAACAGAGATGTTAAATTTCCAAGTGGTACATACCTCCAATGTTTTCGATCAAGAAAGGGAAACCAAAAGAATAAATGATAAACGTACCTTATCTGGATACTTCTATAATCCTCAAACCAAGGAAGGTACAAAAATTTCAGGAATATACATGTACAAGTACAAATTCTGCATGAACTAGCTTTCGCTCAAGAGTGACTTTAAGAAACAATTTAGTTATATATTGATATGGATGCTAGATAATCTTGATAATAAACAAGGTAAAATTTCGATTCTCTCTAGACTAAGAAAATGTATCAATAGTAAAAATTGAATTAAATATTGTGATGCACTTAACATGTTCTTGTTTTCATTGTCACATGTCAGTTTTGAATGGATTGATATGATGGATTGGCAGGTTGATATCAAGCTAAATTTGATATACGTTCTAAATTATAGCATGCATTGTGCAAATTCTTGGTTTGTTGCTTTCTCAATACTCATAAGGAGGAAATATCTCAGATCTCTATGATAAGCTTAGATTTCTATACTTTCTTATTATTTATGAACTGTTTTCAGGATTCATATCCTCACCTTATTATTGCTCCGAATGCTGGTGTTGCTGCTTATTCTAGTTGGTCACCCACTATTGTAAGTCATCCATACCATAGCATTCTTTTCCTCCTTGTGGTTATGACCAATTTCAATCAATTTTATTGCGGGGAAACTTAACTGGGCCCTCTATGCTCAGTCTCCTAGATGGAATAATAGTGTCAACTTTCAAAATGGTTATAAGTATGATAACATAAGCTTCTTGGTATTACATTAACATTGAGATAGGGTTTCTCCTTAGTTTCTTGAAAATATTATGATGGTTAGATCAATCCTCTATAGGAAAATTTGATGAAGCTGATACTATAAACAAACTTCCAATGTGGACAGGCAGATCTTGGCAAGTATGTTTCATCATACCATTACCGGTGTCAAGAAAATATGAGATTTATCATTGATTACCCGGATTGAGTCTCATGTCGGTGTCAAAGTAGATCATTGTATACATAGAAGCACACTGCACTTACTGGTAGTTTGAAGTATGGGATGCTTGCCTTTTTTCGTTCAGACAGCTTCTGCATTCTAGTTTAGGGATGCAACCAACTGATTGATCCTCGGTGTCAGGAGCTAATTAAGGAAATGGGCATCCCAGCCATATTTACCGACTTCTGTGAGGAAGCTGCAAATCTAGCTGCCGATTGCATAAGCACTGTTACTAGCCAACCTCTCAGGCTGCCGGTATATCTGTTAACCTGTTCTTATGCCCTTCAATTTCGAAGCCTGGCCAAAAAAATATGGAAACTGACTGGCTTCTTGTTTTGCAGATTCAAATCAATCCATTTAGGCAGCCGATGGTGGTGGAAGATAGCGCATTATACCTCCCATGCTACTCAAATTGCTTTCTCTTTGGGATGTGATTGTATACAAGGTGTATTATTTGGTTTCTCATAAAGACACCTGGGGTAGAGGTTTGAACTATGTGTTGAAGAAACAGAGCTTTTCTATCCTGTCAAAGATTGTTCGTTCTATACAGCGTGCATCTATCAGTTTTTGTGGGATGCCTTTTGTTCTTTAATGACATCTTATTGATCTTTAATTGTATTGATGAAAAGAACTAGGAGGTTTTGGTTATCAAGAGACCATCAAATCGAACATTATGTATAGGAACAATCACAAACACAATTCAATCCCTATCGAAATAGACAACCCACAGAGCTTTGCAACTCAATCTCATGTGCACACACACCATCCTCGCATTATCCTACCCACACTGGCACTCAGATATCGACGTCACAATAGACCCTGTCGAACGTGGGCGTCCCGGAGAAGCTCACGAGCACAGGCGCACAGTAAACCCTCAGCGTGTAGTGCTTCGTCTTTACCACCCCAGCCTTCAACCTTATCCTCGCCCTTACCCTCACCTCCAACCCCACCTTCCCGGCCGACCGGTCGTGCTTCAGGCTCTTCTCCACCGATCCCAGCAGCGGCGTCGACGTTGCCGCCGCGATCACGTCGAGCGTCGTCACGTTCCGCCGCCGCTGGTAGAACGGTGCAACCTCCGTGAAGGCCACCATCTGGTCGTCGTACCACACCGTGACCTCCATGAAGTCGTAGTACACTGAGACCCGGGGGTTGCGGTTGTAGGACCGGAGCCTGAGGTCGAAAGTGGCGTTGAGTGCGTGGCTGGCCGTGAGGTTGAAGCCGTAGACGCGGGCGTCGTCGACGGTGTACTCGAGCGCCTTCGGGCGGACGACGAGCCAGAAGATGAGGACGACGAGGCTGACGAGCACGATGAAGCCAAGGCCGGTGAAAACGATGCACGGGAGGATGCCGGGGCCCGAACGCCGGCTGAACGGCGGGGGCTCGCGGACCATGGCGGTGACTGTGGTTGCTGCCGAGGACGAGTGGAGCAGGGATTGGAACGGATATATACAGCCGAGTTGAGAGTGTGTCGGGAATGTTTCGGGGAGTGCAAAAGTGGCGATCACAGGCTGTATGAAAGCAGAAAGCTTCCATTGTCCTTTGTTCTTTTTCGGCTTTGAATGCTGTTTTTAGTCACCGGAAAGCTCCATGAACAACTCAGTAAGCAGTGCCAGAGAGCTGCATACTGCGTATATTTCACGTCTCTCTCATCAAAATCGTTGATGTTTGCAGTGTCAAAATCCTGTGGTACACGTTCCAAAGAACACAGCATTAGATTAGAACCAAAGTGGGTGAGGCCGTAAACCTGTTAATGCTTATCGCTTTGATGGATTGAGATACCTCGTCTCGAGATTGTGCCAAGTATATTTCCCGCTCTTTCTTAAGCTTTTTCTCTTGCCTTCCAGCCCAAGTTATTCTCTGTCTAGGGAACAGGGTTGTTGTCACAGGGCCCATGCGGAAGTTTCAAGAATCGACTACAGAGATGGGCCTCAAACGGATTGTAAGGCCCACAAACGTAGCCCAGCCGTTACTTGCCCCGACACCGATATAAAATGACAAATTTAGAGCCACGTATTTTGCTTATTGTAAATGAAAAAACTCTTTGAGTTAGGATTATATTGTTGATATGAAATTTTATTTACTGACCTCGTTACTAACTGATGATGACGTTATCGGTGACGACTTGATTTTGAATCGTATGCGTAAGAGTTAAGAAATAACTGGGAAGATAGCTCGGGTGTCCACTTGTGAACTAAGAAGATTAGAATTGGACAAGATGTTCGATCTAATCCCTCCTTTAACGTTAGAACAAAGGTCGAGAGTAAAATTATGGGTGAACATTGACTAATCTGGATAACAGTATATTTGGTTTAGAAGAGTGTTTTACGATATTTAATCTGGATTATATTTGGTTTAGAAGAGTGTTTTACGATATTTCCTCTTAAGAGTTACTGTTGTTGGCTTGGGTGTGTGTCATGTCATGCGAGTCCCGATCTCCACGTCGAGCTGACAGGCCGTGTCAAGCTGCAATTGGAGGGTGAATTATCCTCTTATCATTAATTAAAGCATCGCATAGAAGAGATGACACGTTTCCAATGTAGTTCTGTGTGATCGATGCTGATCTATAGCAAACCTTCAGTGAAATTTCCTCACGAGGAGAATGCAACACCAGATGGAGAAAGATCTTTTTCCAGCAGATGGACGCGATGACGAAGACGATGAAGAACACAGCGGGCCCACTTCGGCGGTGATCTCAAATGGCGGAGCCAAAACAAAAACAGTATGATTAGGGTGTGGATTAATTAGGTCCGACCCTGCATCCTTTTTATGATGTAGTGTGAGATGAGAGTGCACATAGCTAGCTAGCTTCTCCATGTCCCATGTTTCCGAGCCAAGAGCAGGCGGCAGTGGACACTCGGCAGAGCACTACATTGCAACGCTCCCTCCATTATCAAGTACTTTTGAGATCGCTACGGGCGCCCCAACCCCGGCATCAGATACATAGGAGCCACTGACTGCTTGCCGTATACCACCCAAAACAATGGACCACTTTATACGAAGTCTCATCGGGAAGAAGCTAAGACTTCACCGAAAAGTAAAAGCATGCTGGCTGAAGTCGTAGTGCCGACTTAGATAAACGAGCTAGTGGGAGTGCCACAAAGAGGTGCTTATTTATATTGCCTCTCTTCTCGGCCTTCTCTTATTGGCCTCTCTCCTCACTGCGGCCAGTGGTGGCTTTCCAACAATATCTACAAGGTGGTGGTGGTAGTAGTGGTGGTGGTGGTGCGAATGGAAAACTCTGGCGAGCAACTTTTATTGCCACCCCGTTTAAGAACTATGAGTGGCTTCTGCGTAGGAACTCCTTACGTATCCTCAAAGAAAGCACGAAGTATAAGTACTGGATCAGTATGATGACAATTATTGAGTGCGACCTTATCACTTGTTCAACTCATGCTGTCATATGTCAACGTAAACGTGGAGCGGACAGAGGAACTGAGCATACAAGAATTAAGCAACTGTGAATGCATGCATTTGCTCCCAAGTGTTCGTCTTAGACTCCTGCTATCACTCGTATACATATATAATGTAGGAGTTGGAGAAGTAACACGTTGTTCTACGTCACCATTCCATCTCCATGCCCTTTAATAAAGACTCATTTTGTTCCACCCCATGTATAAAAGAATGCAGGATCATCAAAGGATACTGCTCGCTGGGAACTTATGAGTAGCATGTAGATTACTGGATGCATGCTTAGTGAAGTATATTAGAGTTAATCATAGTCTTCTGTCTTGTATATTAGAGTTAATCCTTTTGGATTATTATTATTATCAGTGAGACAAGCATGCAGTAGTCATTCGTAAACCACCACTCATGTATATTTAAGATTAAGAATGTAGAAAGACCGCACGGGATTATACTTCTATCAACCAACGCAGAGTTCTATTAGCTTTAGTTCTCTAGATATCCTATGAGACCATATCTTTGACACGGCCATCAATAGGCTCTGATGATGGCTAGAACAATGAAAGAGTTAAAAGCAGTAGAAGTCATCTCCGTATATATGAATTGAACTTAATCTAACTACTACACAAAGCAAGAAATGACTTTAGATTTCATCAACCTTAGAATTGCTGGAAGTGTCGAGTCCCGAAGTCCTTCTCCTAACAATGTCCATGTTTGTTGGCCGAGAAGTTCAAGGCATGCACTAGATGTTTACTGAAGCAGATAGTATAGGTTCCACGCATGGCTCAAAGGAAGCAACACTGCACATCCCCAGGGACATTGGGTGATGCTGCGTCAAGACTGTCATTGGATCTCTATTTACCGTTATGTTTTGTGTGGATTAATTCTTTCTCCCTGTAACTAAAATACTATAGGCAAAGATAATGACAGAAAAAAGGAACTGCAATCATCAACTTGTTATTAGCTCATACGAACCATTCCTTTTCTTCTTGCACTTCGCTGGTGGAATCTTTGACGCTACCTAAAATCGGCATTCATTTTTTTGCTCTTCTGAGACGTACCAGCCACTAGGCTGAAGCTCTTTGGTCAATGACATGCAATGTGGTATAACGTAGGCCAAAAAAGGTCAAAGAAAAGGTTAAGACAAGTTAGCCTTAACAAAGAAGTTCTTTCAAGGGGGTATCCATTCTTCTTTCATAAGCTACATTACGTAATAGTGGATATCCATGAAATCCTCCTTAAGTTACTTGATGATTTATGTTAAAGACTAAGACAAGTTAACCTTAAGAAAATATATCATCTGTGCAGTAGCTATGCCTTCTCCCGTAAGCAACATAACGTGATAAAGGACGTCCACGAAATCCTCCTTAAGTTATTGAATGATTTCTCATAATAATATTTCAGACGATTCAAATTGCTCATGACAATATGTTGAAAGGAATTCGACGTAAGCAGTTCTAATACCAAAAAAGCAACCATGCATTCACTTTACATAAAGCATGAAAGACTTTATGAAAGATTGATATTGTAGACAAAAGTACACAGTGAAAAGTAACGAGGCATAAAACATCAACTTTCCAATTAAGAGATCTAATCTTAGTGAATCGAGCTTTGTTTATTGTGCAAGACCAATGAGAGGGACAGGCTTGGCTGTTCTTGATATTTTGGTCAATAGAACAATCATTCCATATATGCAATAACTTGAGCTGTCTCATCTCATTCCCTCTCGGTCTCCATTAGCATTGCCTCACTCATTTATATGCCCATTGATCATCCAGTTCACTTGTCATAGAGTGGGGTGCATGGTAGAAAAGTTCTTGAATAAATCTCATCATTCTCTTTTTGATTAGGTCCACCCAATAAATCGTAGTCCAATCGCAGTCCAGATCTATGGTTTCGGCCAGTTAAATCAAAAGGCTATCTACCTAATCTTTTTCTTTATTTTGCCTTTTGATTCATTGTAATACTTCAACCTAATCTTCGCATCAGAGTAGTAGTAGCACTAAAGTCCATCCACTACCGTCGTTAATGTAATCTACAACACTGGCCACGCTATAAATTGGTGATGACTCCAGCACTGGTTCATATCAGCTTTTCCCGGGCATTGCTCTTTACAGGTACAAGTGTTTGTTCCATGGAGAGTATTGTTTCTCTGCTTAGTTCCATGAGAGCCATACTTTTGGTTTTTCTTGATGAATGTTGAGAATGATGCCGAGCTTTTAAGCTTCAGACATCATCTTCATGATTATTTTCCTTGTTTGTTTAATGTATGCAGTTTCCTCTTTGAGCTTCTTTAGGAAGCTATACCGTTTTTGCTGCTCACCTAATGCTCATCATAGATAGACTGTCATAGACTATGTATACTATAAGAAGCAGTCAGAGATTCTGAAGGTGAAAGATAAAAGGTTCCATAGCACAGATTTATTACTCGAGAAGGCAGGTTGTTATTGATCTCCTTCTCTAGTATTTGCCTCATGTATTTAAAGACCTCACGTAGCTGAGAAATATAAGGATGATCATGATTGCACTGTATGTGCATGGAATCAATGCACTACTATCGATTTGGTTGCCATTCCTTTCTCCTACTGGATTGGATCCTAACATGCATTTTCTTTCTTTGTTCTTTCAGATACTTTGTTGCTGTTTTCATAGGGAGTATCAAAGGAGTACGAGTTGGAAACAGTGAGGCTGAACTAGATTACATTGTAGTAGTAGATCTTTTGCACTTGCCATATCTAGGAAAATGGCACTTGCTTCGATTCCTGCAGTAGTCCTGGGCTCGATTGCCTTCACCGTATTCTGGATGCTGGCTGTGTTCCCTGCAGTCCCCTTCCTACCCGTAGGAAGAACTGCTGGATCTCTTCTTGGTGCCATGCTCATGGTGATCTTTCAGGTCGTCAGCCCCGAGCAGGCCTACGCATCCATCGACCTCCCCATCCTGGGCCTCCTCTTCGGTACCATGGTCGTTAGCATCTACCTGGAACGAGCCCAGATGTTCAAGTACTTGGGCAGACTGCTTTCATGGAAGAGCAAAGGTGGCCGGGACTTGCTCTGCCGAGTCTGCCTTGTTTCGGCCTTGGCAAGTGCACTGTTCACCAACGACACCACCTGCATTGTGCTCACCGAGTTCGTCCTCAAGCTCGCAAAGCAGCACAAGCTTCCTGCCAAGCCCTTTCTCCTAGCATTAGCATCCAGTGCCAACATCGGCTCAAGTGCAACTCCCATCGGCAACCCACAGAACCTGGTTATAGCTGTCGAGAGTAAAATCTCCTTCATCAAGTTCTTTCTCGGAATCTTCCCCGCGATGCTTGTTGGTGTTGTCATCAACGTAGTGATCCTTCTCGGCATGTTTTGGAAGCAGTTATCGAGCAAGGAGGGCGAAGAACAGAAAATGGAAGTCGAAGTCACCGAGATGGAAGTGAATTCCCATACTTTCGTGCCCGCGAGAATGTCTCACCCTCCTCCTTTGGACTCCCAAGAGATGAATGATGTCGAGAAGAATGATCCGCGCAAAGACGATTCTCGGCAAGGCTGTGCACAAGTTTCTGATATGAAGAGGTTTCTGACAAAAAAGGAAGTGTTCTTGAAGGGCTCCGTCTATTTTGTAAGCATCGGCATGCTGATTGCTCTGCTAATGGGACTAAACATGTCATGGACTGCAGTCACTGCTGCTCTGATACTGGTGGTGATCGACTTCAAGGATGCTGGCCCATGTCTTGACAAGGTAATTATTCTATGATCTTTCATGCTTAAAGAAAGCAGAAGAGAGGAAGATAAAATGCCTTTTGATTCTTTTTTGGAGTTCACTTATCTATGTTGAAAAGACTCCCGCAATTTATCATTTTACTATGTTCTGAACTTTGTTTCTCAGTGTTTAGCACTAGGAAATATCTTATTGTGAAAACTGACGAGTCTTGGAACATGTGGAATGGCTCAGGTTTCATATTCCCTGTTGGTGTTCTTCTGTGGGATGTTCATCACTGTTAATGGATTCAACAGGACAGGAATACCGAGTGGTTTTTGGAATTTTATGGAGCCTTATTCTCGGATTAATCATGTGAGTGGAGTCACAGTGCTATCCATTGTCATACTGCTGCTATCGAACTTGGCATCCAATGTACCCACTGGTAGGTTAAGCTTCTCCTTGTTGCTTTCATCTGCCACACGTACAGTACATTGGACTGCATGATTGAATCAAACATGGTTACTAACTCAAAACTTAATCTCGAAATCAAATGAGTCTCTGATGAAACGTATCATATGATCCACCACGGTAACTTCTTGATGAAACATTGGTGACAGTGCTCTTGCTGGGGGCTCAGGTGGCCAAGTCAGCCGCTGCAGTGTCGCCCAAGTACGAGGCGAGATCATGGCTGTTGCTCGCGTTCGTGAGCACCGTCGCCGGCAACCTCTCGCTGCTGGGCTCGGCGGCCAACCTGATAGTATGCGAGCAGGCGCGGCGGTCGGAGCTCCACAAGTACACTCTCTCCTTCTGGGAACACATTGTCTTTGGACTGCCGTCGACGCTCGTCGTCACCGCCGCCGGCCTCCCCTTGATCAGGGCTTAGCTCATCGTCGTAGAATGCTGTAGCTAGAAATAATCCTGATCGTTGCCATGTACTCCCTGGTGATTGCCGAACGAGGTATACTTCTTTTAGGAGCTTGTATTCAGTGAAATGAGAGTTCAAGAAGCGTGTGAACTCGTATGTATGTATGTATGTATGTAGATCAGCAGATGCATGCTAGCCAGCTACAAACAAACATTCCAATCATGTATTCCTTTTTTCCTTCGTCATTTGAGTTCGGATGCTCAATTGATCGAAACTAGAAACAAGGATAAAAGGAAAATTAATGTTTATTAATAGCTAATAATCATCTAATTAGACTAATCCTTGAGCTTAGTGCTGGTGTTATCGTTGTAATATCCTTTGACGGCGTGTAGAAGCCCAAAAAAACCGAAGGCCCAAAAGCCCAAATTCGAGACGGCGAGCGCAGCCGCGGGGCCCCCCGTGCTCGCTCCCAGCCTTTTCGACCTCTCACACCACCCAGTCGAGGATGGTGAAGAGGCGCTTGGTGTTGTGGAAGACGGGCACGAAGGCGCTCATCGGCGGCGAGAAGCGGGCCGAGTAGGTGACGCCCTCGTTGAGGACCTAGGCGGCGAGTAGGAATATAGTCCACTCTGCGAACCAAAGAAGATGCTATATGTGCATCGGTTTCGGCTTCTGATGGTAATTGCAGAACAGTTCTTGATGGACTAGTCATGAGTGATTGATTACATAGAAGCTTTACCGCATCGCCTGTTCACCGACTTTTGGAACTACAAACAGAGATCCAAGTTTGAGAAGCACTGATGAGACGAAAGGCTCTGCCACTGTTAACAGGGCACAGATCCATGTAGTACTACTCTTCATATGATTTCTCATGGGGCAGGTCGCCTGTGCACAGACTCTGAAGCGTCCGAGTTCTCTGGGCCTGCCCACATGCGCGTCTTGTGACTGTGACCACTCGACGGATCCAATGCCATGGATGTCGTTGGACAAGATGCCTGCCCTTTGTACACATCCGCGTTCCGTGATTCCGTAGTCAACAGCGCGCCAGACACCGAGTGTTCAAGATCGCAGATGGTCAACTCAACCCGGACACGGGAAAAGGAACAAGGGGGAGAGATCGGTTTGCTCTTAACACACCGTCAATATTTGATGTTTCTTCCGTAATAAGTATATTTAGCGTCTTCATAGGAGTGTTCGCTTGGATGATGAAAACGCAAGATCGTATTTTTTGCTGCTATGGAGTCACCAGCAATAGCATGTCTGCATGATCTCTTCCGGAGGACAATGCCAGACAATGACTGTGGCGAGTCCACAAGGCGTACGCTGCACTCTGTGCAACCTGATGCATGGACAACGAGGCATGTTCTTCTCATGAATTCTGACCTACTACAGTCTCACTTTACCCCATGATCAAAAGCAGAGGAAATTTGTTCCATGTTCATGCAAGAGGAGCCACAGCAGAGAGTTGTTCAAGATCATTCATGGCGTGGCCCCAACTCTTCCTGCAAGTGGATTGTCTGCCTCTTCTGCAGTCCATATGGACTTTCTGAGCTGAATGCCCATTGAGGGGGGAAAAGATCATCTAATGTGGTTCTGAGAGGATGCCTTCTCACAAATCGTCTGCCTCTTCTGCAGTCCATATCGACTTTCTGAGCTGAATGCCCATCGAGGGGGGAAAAGATCATCTAATGTGGTTCTGGTGGATTGTCTGCCTCTTCTGCAGTCCATATGGACTTTCTGAGCTGAATGCCCATTGAGGGGGGAAAAGATCATCTAATGTGGTTCTGAGAGGATGCCTTCTCACAGGGTTGATCATATGACCCACCTAAATATTTATAGATCTTTAATTACTTTAAAGGATCACATCACGTTCTGTAGGGCCGAATAGTGTTCGAAAAATGTCTCAGTATCGTGACAATCTATGTTTCATGTCCAGTTTAGTCTTTGGGAACAGTACATCAACGTGGGGACACAGTCAAAGGACCACGAGCACAAGCTGACACAATTGTCTCTCCATGCAATCTTTACATCATTTGACAGGGGCCCCTAATAGTGTGTTTACTGTGATCATTAGGGAGAAAGAACACTATAGATTGCTATCAAACAGTTGGGAGGAGGAGGAGACATGGGATTGGTATTATAAGGGAAGGGATTACAACACCTAAACACCTATCCACTACACCTTTTGGCCATGGCCAGATGATGTTTGAGCAAATGATGCTGCTTGGTGTTGCGGGGACACAGTACGCAATCAGCACAGACCAAGTTCAGTTGGATTACTTTAAGAGAAAGCAAAGGAGGTATCAGTAATTTCAGAAGCTACAACATGAATGAATGTGCACAATGCAAGCTTTGGGACAAGTAATCAACCATAAGCTTCTTTATTAGAGAGACCGGACAACAAGAGAGCTTGAGTTAAGCTTGGAGAAGTAAGACAAAACGATACATCTCTCTCTCTCTATATATATCTCTCTCCTATATTTTACAGGTGCAGGTCATTTGTCGCCAAATGTCTATTTTTCTTTTATGAAAAGAGCTGAAGCTTGTGAAGCCAAAGAGTATCTGATCGCCGCCATTGCTCTTCCTTCTCCTCAGCCAACACCAGTGGCAGAGGAATACATATCTCTCAATCTATCAACTGCTCTTGAATACAGGTAGTCTCCATCCTGATGTAGCTTTTCCTCCGATTTTTAACGAGTTGTAAAATCTTTTAAAGTGGATGGGGTTTAAAGACGGATTTTCCAAGAAATGGCGCTTGAAAGTTATTCTTTTGTTGGTTGAGCATTCTTTTGGGCGAAAAATGTGATCTTTAGGAAGAAAAATGTCACCTTTGTGCGACTCAGGTGTCGTGTAGTATTTTGGAAATGCATGGTAAATTTCCGCGGTGAAATGCCTGAGATCTGGTGAAATTAGGGCACCGGCTTGGCCAGCACTTATCCTGCTAGTGATTTCGAATTAGACTTGAGATGATAATTCAAACTGCTGGAGATTTGCCATTAGTCTGCACTTTTACTCGTATTAAGGATGAGATATTAGAGGATCTTCTATTCTGCACTGGATTTTATTGTTCTGTTTCACTATTGTTTTTCTTCGTTTCTGCATGTTACTTTATTGTCATATCCATTTGCCTTTTGGTACTTTTATTTAGAACGTTGAAATCTCTCTTCTTTGCTATAAACCTCGAGTTGTTGTCCTTCTGCTGCTGGTACCATCTGGTTATTTTCTTCATCCAAATGGGTACCCATTATCTTTCATTGCGAAAGATAATGATTAATATGATGGTAGATTAGTGAAATGGGTCCACTAGATTTTCTACTGCATCATAAATTTCAGTAGAAAGAAGTCATTTTATGCAATTGTAATGGAATAATTTGATAGAACTACTTTATCCATGCAATGCTAGGAGGAAAGAGCTTTTTCCCTATAAAAAACAGAAATTGATAACTGCAGCACTATGTTTGACTAGTGGGTTGGACATGCCCTTCAGGTACAAAATGTCATTGATCTGATGGGTTCAAGAACATATATAGATTCAGGAGAGGGAGTTTCAGGAAGGATGGGAATTTGGTACAAGTGAGTACCACAATCTTCGACATGCCATAGAGTAGGGAGGGCTTTGTCCTATATAAAGTAGACCTAGATTTTAATACCCTCCTTAGTTGTATAACTAATCACCACGAAAATGTTAGTGTTATTCACTACATTACTGTTATTTACTACTCTTGTTATGCTTTTCAAATACATGAAAGAATTACTGCACAGAGATTTCTGATAATTGTTAGAACAGCATAACAAAGCAAATCTATGATGTCGTTTTTTGTCTTGTTCTTTATCATCATGTATTGTTTATGCACCAAAATTTGCTGTTTGTCTTTCTTAATTCTTTTTCCTTCTTGGAGATACCATATATTGATGTTTTGTTAGTTATGTTGCTTCAACTTTAGTACAGTAATCATCACCATCATTTTTCATTTCCATCCAATGGTAACAAAAAATTGTGCATATCCATTGTATTACTTATCTCGATGATTAAGTCTTGGGATGATATTAGTCATTGAATCGGATATTGAACTTAATTCTTAAGTGAAAATGTTTGTTACATAGAAGTCTCTAAGCTGCAATAGATAAGATTCTTTTGCAAATCTTGACTCTTAAATAAACCGTGATTTTCTTATGAGATGTCTTCATAGGTCAGAGTATTGCCTCCTTTGAATTGGTTATGCATTCTTTGCTGTCTACCATGTTACAATATCAGTAAATCAGAAGTCAACATTTGTAATACTTTTATTTACAAGCAATGTATTTCATTATAATGTCAGTCTAGTAAACTCGAGTTAGTGACATGCATCTAATGTATTCATTTTTCAGCCAATAATTATTGTTATTTGTTCTCTGTATGTGGATCTTTTTAGTTTTTACTACTTTGATACATTCTAATTTGTGCTCCTTAACTCTTATGATATCACCATTCTATTTACTTATTTTGCATATTTAAACCTAATTGAGAACTAGACTTTTCAAAACTTGACCAACTGGTGTATTTGCTCTTCTATCCAAATTTCAACAATTGGGGAAGACCATCAAACTAGGGATGTGGATCAGGTCTAATATGTAACCAGACAATGTTTCGCATTTTCCAGCTGTTGCATGAACTTAAAAAGTATAAGATAAAAAGGAATAGAAAAAACTATGCTGCACCTCTCGCAGCAATTATAGTGGTTGACTGGCCCAATGAGGGAACACTTGAGGAGATGGAGGAAAAGGAAAGGGAAATTGAGTAGTTGAGCATTTCCCCACTTTTCCCTCTTCTTGCCTTTCCACTCCAGCTATTTAGGAAGTAGGCCATCTGCTTCACTAGTCAACATCAGAGGACACCATAATTTTGGCAGTGGCTATCTGAAGAAAGGGGTATTGGCTAAATCTTGATCCAAGATTTTATTGGCTTGAAAGAGAAGTGCGAATTTGATTAGGCTTGGTCTACCAAGATCTCATTTTAACCAGTTCTAGTCTAGGTTAGTCGAAAACTAAGCCCAATTTGTTCTAACCAGTTTTAGTCAAAACCAACTAAAAGTAGATTTAGGAGAAAAGGAAAATCCTTTTTACACAGAATGGTAATTGTTTATTGATTTTATTTATGTTGTTTTGATGGATGTTTCTTAAGATATTTTGGTTCTTTTTGCCCAACTTACATGTATTTGCTCATGTCTGTGCATCAACATCTGGTACAGTTCTCTGCAGCAAAACTTGTTACTAGGTTTTGTTAGTGTTATGAGACTGAAACATTCCTAGCGAACTCCAAGCAATCCATCATTTTGTGATTTTCTTTTGTTTTGACACTTAAATTTTCTTATTAATTTAAGATGATGGATCCTATGCTAGACTAAAGTTAACCAAGACAAGTGTTTTTAAATAATTCGTACAATAGTCTGATTGATGACTTGGTCAGATAGTGAACTAGTTCCATTTGCTACTTTAGATTCAAAGCTTGCTTAGTTTTAGCTTCAAGTAATCAAGGGATTTTTTGCCTATTCTTGTGAAAGCTAACCTATCTTTATGCTTCAGCAGTTCATTGTAACCATGGGTCAAAATGTTGTTTTGGAATGTGGAAATCATTTACAAGCAAGAACGAAGCCTAAAATCGTCCACATTTCTAGTCTTAGCTCTAAGGTACAAGAGAGAGTGAGAAAAAGAGAGACAACTGACAGGTACCACTACTTCAAGGTATTGGATGATGATCTGAGAGAACTTAACCGCAGTTATTCATCAAGTCTTCATTATGAAAGCATGCACTCCAAATCTTTTCGAGCCAATGGTGATAATGAAGTGTTAAAAAGAGGTTCTATGTATCAGAGCTCTAAAGAGGTCAGGAGACTGAGAAAAGTGCGAGAGGAAAGGAGGAAAGTAGAATTGGAATGCAGAGGTGACGATTTTCTTTCATTTGAGATTGTTGATCATCTGCCACAGCATGGCATGGACAAAGTCAATCAGTCACTACATCAGAAGCTTTTGCCTCTTGTTTCATCAAATGCTAACTCAAAACATACTGCTGCCACAGTTAATCCTATCACAACAAGCTCCATGGAGTTTCTGGATCTTTCATTCCGTGATCTTCTTGACAAGCCTCCGAATACCAATAACTCATGCGCAGACATTGTGCCAGCAAAAAGTAGTCTTGTAGATGATCTCTTGGATATCTCTGATCACACTGATGATACAAGAACTCATTGTACAAAAGCAGCTCCTAGGCTGCAAACATCAGGATCTCTCACATTACAGAAGTCCAACTTCCATGAAATGATATGTCCTGAAAGTTACAGGAAAATCACTTATGAGAGAAATTCACTAAAAGCTCTTCCAAAGTGCTTTTCAGAAAATGCAAATATGTCTCATACAGTTTCTCAGTTGGAATGTGGTTTAGCTGAAGAAAGTGGTCCAAAAACTATCTTTAGGTCACTCAAGAGAATGTTTGATCCTATAATGAAATCCAAATCTGTCCGAAATCTACCGCTCTCGGGAAGACAAAGCACTGGGAGCAGAGTTACTGAAACTGCAAACATCAGGAGGAATGGAGTGTTCCAGAAATCTTTACTGAATGAATTCTCAATAACGGAACAGAAGATAGAGCATGCTGCATGTTTGATGGGTGGAGAGCACTTGAACGCTGCTGTCTTGCCTGCTCATCTACATGGAATTCTTAAACTGGAAATAGAGAATGGGAACCCTTCATTTCAGTTTACTCTAGAAGATCCAGAAGATGTCCTATCCACAAAGACATGGAGAACAGATACTGCATATAACTGGGTTTACACCTTCCACAGGTCTAAAAAGAAAATGAACACTGGTCGAGGGACCAAAGATAAACATGGGCAGTCACCTCCATTAGTCGGGCAGATGCAGGTTTCTTGTCATCTATGCTCAGAAGTGAGAGAAAATGGATCTTTGGCTAACTCAACAGTCACAGAGTTTGTGTTATATGACATTGCACGAGCAAGATGCAGCTTTGCTGTCGAAGAAAGGTCCAAGTGCTCTTTAGATTCCATTCATTCTGTTGCAAGTAATGCTACAGAAGGCCTGATCACAGGAGGACCTCTAGAGAGAAACATTCCAGTGGGGCACCCTAATCCTGCTAGACATGGATTTAGTTGTTGTGACACAAATGCTTCAACTTCTTACCCTTGGTTACCAGAAGATTTGCATCCACAACTTGAGATTGCAGCTATTGTAGTTCAAATTCCTTTCAGCAAAACAGAAAATCTGAAAGATATCAAAGTGTTCGACCTAAAAGAAAATCAAAATTTATCAAGACTGCCCACAGATGATCCAGGAAGGGAGACCGAGAACAGCCTGAATCCTGCGTCTGTGAAGGTCGTGATTCCGAATGGGCCTCATGGGTTGCCAAATACTGATGAAGGTGGCCCATCTGCACTTCTAGATAGATGGAGGTCTGGTGGAGGCTGTGATTGTGGTGGCTGGGATATGGCCTGCCCAATTCTTGTATATAACAATCCCCAGGCTGATGATTTGATAGATCATTCAACTGGGAAATTTCAAAATCCCATTTTGCTTTTTGTTCAGGTATGCCTATCTCATTTTTTATGATAAATTTGTTAAAGTGTGATTCCTCAGTCTCTCTGCACATCCACCAGTGTAGTGCAGTTTCAACCTTTCTACTATTTGATGGAAAACTGGAAGTTTTTGCATCAACATTCATTTTAACTTTGTACTTTGGCATGGATTCATAGATTTACTTCATAGTTCTTTGATTTAGGAGAGTTAGCCAGTGTGTATACTCATGCTGGGTGATTGCATGACTGTCTCCAATAAAACTTTTGTGTAGTTTGGCAGATCAAATTATCTGGGGCATATAGACTTACTTAGGTTTCCACTTTCAACTCCTGAATCACAGATTATACACTTTTAGCTCTGCCTTCGCAGTTAACACAACTAATCTTTTGAGAACCATTCTAAATTTTTCTTTGTATATTCTTTCGGAGGATGAATATCTATCTGATCTCAATCTTTGACATACATTACTTTTAGTGAAATTATTCGGTATTGCCTCTGACTCATATTTTTAAACAGGGAAGCAAGGAAAAGGAACCTGCTCTATCGATAACAGCAGACGGGGAAGGACAGTATTCAGTCGATTTCCATGCACGATTCTCATCTCTACAGGCATTTTCAATCTGCATAGCCATGTTGCACAGTGCCAACATTTCTACACCCGTTCTTCTGGAGAAAAGCAGACACAGATCTTGTTCTAACTCACTGAAATCACTCCTTGAGGAAGAAGTAAAGCATTTGATCGAAGCAGTTGCAGATGAAGAGAAAAGAAAATCTAAAAAGGGAGGAGAACAAATGCCTCCTTTTTGCATAGACCCACCCTTTTCTCCCATTGGGAGGGTGTAAACTTTGAGCACCACATGCTTACTGAAGAAGTTGAGGATGATTACTTCAATGGAGCACAGTCCTCAAGAGAAGATGAGAAACAAGCCAAAATATTCATGTCATTGCGACTCCATGTTCATGAGAATGACGGGTGCGAAATCATGTCCATGTTCATAATTACAAGTGAGACGAGGAAGTTCTTCTGTATATAAAGAAGAGGTAGTACACCTTTTTGTCCGATTGCTTGCTGGATGTCATGATTGATCTTGAGTTGGTAAGCAATCTCAGAAACAAATAATACTTGATTTTTGAGACAATTGAAGCCTTGCAGACGATTATGTGCACGAGTTATTTCAAGGAAAACTGAAGTCCAGCCGCTGATCATTAAAACGTGTTATTGTTTCGCATGATTATGATAGTTAAAAGTCTCCTTAAGCTCATATCACATCCCATAGAAAATATATTAATCTTATATTAATTTTTTAGTATATTTTTTTATTATTGATCTTTCAAATTTTTTGTTTCGCACTTGGATTCCTTTCCCTTAATGTTCATTCTTTACATTAACACTGTGAACTCTCTCAAATATGAATATAAAATCTTTGAACATAATCTGAGAGAATGGTCTTTATTTAAGCAAATAGTGGTGTTCAAACATCTGACACAAGTCGCACTATAACCACGGTTTTAAAGGGTATAAGCAAACTGGACTGCAATATTACATATTACGGAATCCACACACTGCAACGACAAGACCTACCTAAACGTTGCACTGATCGGAGCTGAAGTCGTAGAATAACTCCTTGAAGTAGTCCATGTACTCCGCCTCCATTGAGACGGCCACCAAAACGCCCCAGTCCTTGCCCGGTGGCTTGGGCATGATGTAGCACAGGCCACCGTAGAACATGGATGCCGGTCCCATGAACTCCGGCCTCCCCCACCCGAAGTCTGCCTCGTAGATCGGCAGCGACGTCCAACATGTGATCGAAAGATCCGCCGAGGTGAAGTTGCCCGCCCACCGCCCGAGGCTCCTCACGTCCTCCTCCATCTCCAAGAAGTCCAGCGCGGAGCGCAGGTACTCGTCGTCCACGATCGCGGTGGCGCGGTGGATCCTGCTCGCGACATCCCCGGGCGGCTCCGACACCACGTCGCCGACCGCCGCGATCGCCACGGTCGGGAATATCACGTTACCGATGTAGCCCTCCGGCAACGGCGGCCTCAGGCGACGACGGGCGTCGGTCGTGATGTAGACCCTGGTCTCGCTGTGGGCGTCCAGACGGCGGGCCATGCATGCA
This sequence comes from Musa itinerans, assembly GCA_001649415.1. Classification (NCBI taxonomy): domain Eukaryota; kingdom Viridiplantae; phylum Streptophyta; class Magnoliopsida; order Zingiberales; family Musaceae; genus Musa; species Musa itinerans. Next base: position 239,784 of record LVTN01000174.1, read on the forward strand.
TGGCGCCAGACGTGCGCGGCCACCGCCTCGTAGGTGGTGACGCGCCGGGGCGAGGGCATCGTCGCGGCGCACGAGCGCTTAAGCGCTGCGATCTGGTCGGCTGTGAGCTCGATAATGGCGGCTGAGATGGCAGGCATGTCGACGTAGGTGTGGATGCCGGCAGCATAGCGCTTGAACTCGACGTGGGGGAAGCGGACGGAAGGCGGGGATCGAGGCAGGAGGAGGGATCGGTCGAGGAAGGGCGGCGCCGCGGGTTGGATGCCCCTGGTGATGTCGGACCATGCATTGATGAAGAGAAGGGAGGCGACGCCGTCGGAGACCAAGTGGTGCACGCCGACCCCCAAGCACACCCCTCCACACTTCAAATATGTCACCTATAAATGTTATTCTCGAGTGTGAATATAAATATCACAAGTTGACCATCAGCTTGTTTGCCAACGTTGAATTTGGTCAAACTAGTCAAAATTAACATATATCCGGATGATAAACATCCAACTTGAAAACTTAAATCTTTCGATTATGAGCTAAATTCAATATATACAAATATAAAATTATTCTTTTAGAAGATTACAATTTGTCATCCTCTATCGTTATTTGCAATCGTATGATAAAAACTTTGAATATTTTAATTTTTTTATAAATAAACATATATGTCTAAAATTTATAATTTAATTTAAAATTTATTTTTTTAATATCTTTTCACACACAGTTGGAGTGCCAAAGAACCCGAAGCAGCAGTAGAGGGATGGCATCGTCCCCTTCATCAGGATCTACAGTGGGTATCAGCAGCCGCCTGTACTCCGGCGAGGGTGCGAAGTCGCCGAACTTGTCGATGGTGAGCACCTCCGCCTTGGCCTCCACGAACAGCACGCCCTTCCCATTGCACTCGATCTCCGTCCGGCCAGTATCGTCGGTTCCGATACGGCCGGCGAAGAGATAGAACGGCACCAGCGCTTTGCGCAGGCCAGCTTTAAGCACCTCCAGGGAGAAGAAACCGGAGCCGTCTCCTTGGATGGGCGGCCGGTAGAAGTAGACGGTGGGAACGTGAGACCGAATCTGAAACAGATCCAAGGTTGAGAGCCAGATGGGTCGCCTCGGGGTCTCCTCCTCCGGCGCCACAAGGCATGAGCTCAGCACTCGAACCACCATTTTTGCCGAGTGATGAATCTTGTACGTATTTTATAGCGCTATTGGGGAGCAGTAGGAAAGTGACGTCTACGTCCTATGTCCACGTTCTTGTGTCGGTGGACTAGACGATTCATGTACTATAAAGCGGGGGGGGGGAAAAGATCATAAAAACAATTAGGATATTGGTGTGTTGTGGGGACGAAAATATATAAGATCGTCCTACTGTCCTAAAATGATAACGATACCCTAAGCTTCGCCTCTCAAATAGATCAATGATAGAATCAGGCTCGATCTAATAATTAATAAGATTCGCCACATTTATCACCGGCAAACATACAAAAGTTTAAGTCCGTCCACCATAGGATAAATTTGATAGAGACCGTTGATATTGATTGTTCTGATGAAATGTGAGTTGGAGAATGTTTGTATTACAGTTGGATACGCATAAACTATGTTCGAACACTTGATTATAATGTTATTGGAAAGCCAATAAACTGTATATCAAAGAAACTGCATGTAATTCACTAAAGTTTCATAATAAGATGTAGCATCATCCTAAAGAGCAGACAGAGATTCTACCTCAGCAGCTGCCACGTTCATAGAAATCTTGCAAACCAATGCTAACTACAGTAAGTTCTTCAGTGGTAAGTCTGAATCCCTTCTCAGATAAAACAGACAACCTGCAAAAACAAAAAAATCCATGTTGAAATTTAGTTTTTGCAATATCTTAATTTTATAGAACAAAAAACTGTAAGATGACACAGTTTCTTTAAAATATACAGGTAACAAGAAGATACATACAAGTTTCCAACATCTACCAATATGATAATTACATTCATGAAACAAAGCACTGCAAGGTAAGCTAGTCACGAGAGAGAGAGAGAGAGAGATGAACGCTATTTACTGAAGCAGGTAGTCATAATATTGGGAAGGACTTGAAGTTTCCTGTTGATAACCAAGTAAGAGATGCAAGAACATTCACATTCCCTTTTCGAAAGATTTCTCAAATTGCTGATATGAAATGATTCTCAGGAGGAGGCAAATTAAACATCCCTTTTAGATCTGCATCCACTTCACTAAATGGAGCTTCCAATTCCAAGCTCTTTAAATCCTTCGATGCTTGTATTTCGAATGAGAAATTGAACTTTGGGGACAAAAACTCGCTGACTGGAACCATGGCATGTGGATTATGGATCTTGATGAATTCCGGGGTGGAAATTACCCCGTCCATGAGCTCAAACAGGCCATGTCTATCATCTGGAAGACAAATAAGCATGGAGAAGCTTCTTGGACTGTCTTCACAATCGTCGGGCAATGCAAGGGCTTTGAAGCCATCAAAGCAGGAGATACATTGGCTCTTGTAGCCTGTTCTCCCCGGTCGGAATAGGTGGTTCCCTACTTGAGAGTTTCCTGCCTTATACGGCTCGGCAATCGATTCTTTTTACTTCCTCCCCATCTTAATCTATCCTATGCTAACTGAATTAGATTTGTCATAAATGTATCCCTTTTTTCTCATTTTGTTGGGTTAGCCAGAAGTATTTAATTACATAAGTTTAAAATTCTAATTTTTTTTTTATCAATAACAAGTTTTGTCTTTTTCCCACTTTCGGAAGAATGCAGCATAGATCGCCCCTATATCCTATATATAGTGTTTATATAGATCACCCCTATATCCTATATATAGTGTTTATATAGTGTTAGAATTTTATGAAAGGTAATTATCTTGGTTTTATATATGAAATTTATATAGATATAAAATCTTTGAAAAAGACTTTCCTCCATAAGATAAGAAAAAAGAACTTACTATCTTTGGGATATGATGCTACTCTATTACATAAGTTGATTCCTAACTTTTATCCCGTATTACGGCATAAGTAAGCAAAGCAGTTCTTAACTCTATCGACTTAATAGTTTGTTAATTGATTTTTACGGTACTTTTTCTATCAATTCAATCCTTTATCCATAGAGTATAGTATATAGGCTGTATCTATTTCTTCTTATTTTGATTCTCGTGAAGTCTCTTTATTTGCTACAGCTAATAAAAATTGTTGCTTTAGACGATGCATATATAGAAAGCCTATTTTTTCTAGTCTTTACAAGTCGATTGGATCTTTTTTTCCTTCTTTCTATAGTAGAGATAGTCGCATGTAACGATAGATGCCATATTATTAAAAGCTTGTGGTAAGAATGGGTTTCGTTCTAGTGCCCGGAAATAATATTCCAAAGCCTTTGTATGCTCTCCGTTGCTTGTGTGTATAAGGCCTATGTTATAGAGTATATAACTTCGGGATCAATTTCTGGTCGCATAGCTTCATAATAATTCTATAAAGCTTCTGCATAATTTTCCTTCAGATTGAGCTAACATCCGTTACGATCGTTCATTCTATTTAAAGAATCTCCGTTCCTGTACTTGAGATTTTTATTTCATATGACTCCTCCCTTTTGTGCATAGTACTAAAGGAAATAATCCATGAAATTAAAATTTCACTATTCTCATTATGAACTGACAGGAGCTGATATTTTTACAAGAAATTTCTAACCAACCTTCGCGCAAGAGTTTTTTTCTTAACACCAATCGTATTAGTGCTAGATGGAAATGGTAACTCCAGCAATTTCTTTGTCCTCAACGCCCCCTATTTCCAGGAATTAGTCACTTCAACGATCTTTGATGGTTATACGGGTACCCAAAGTACGAACGAGATGGATGTTTGTTGTCCCAACCATCCATGTTAGCCCCGATACCGATAAGGAAAAGGGTAATTTATATATATATATATGTATATATATATATAATGTTAATTACCTTGCTTCGGAAACCTAGGGACTTACTTCACCTCCATGCAAGGAGGACAGAGTCTCCCCAAAGGACGGGTCCAACGCCATCATCTAGAAAAGAAAGAGGTAGTGGAAAAACTGAAAAAGATGATAGAAATCAAATTAATTAAGAATTTGAAAGCAACGATGGTAACGATAAAAAATCTAGCCAAAAAAATCAAGATAATGATTGAGAACAAGTCGAAATCATGAATGTGACAGAAATTCTAAATGATTTAAAATATAATATTATATTTATAAAAGGTTAGGATACTATTCTTTTGAATGTTATTATAATCCTAATGATAGAGGTGATAAAATAAATTTTATTAAGAAAGAAGAGAAGAATGGAAATCATGTTTTACTAATGACTTATAATAATTAAAAAATAGGTCTATGACATGATATATAAATACAAGGGCCTCAAATCACATGTGGCATTAAAGAATATTTTTTTTAAAATAGATACATGTTATTCCGACAATATTATATTTAGTGATCTATCTCAAAGACAAATAAGAGACAAAGATTAAAAAAAAAAGACTTAATAATAGTAAAGAATTATTATTTTAGATGTCTATTATATTCCTGATATGAAAAATAATATTTAAGCTCAATTGCTTGGAAAAAGTTATGATATTGAGATGAAAGATATGATTCTTTCAATTTGTGACAAGAATAAAATATTAATTTTATATGTGAAAATATTAAAGAACAAAATATTTTCTTTATATTTATATTTTTTTATTAATCAATTTATTTTAAAACTGATATTGAGGACAATTCTATATTATGATATCTTAGTTATACTTACTCAAATTTTGAAGCTTTAAAACTTCTAAAGAAGTATAATATGATGATAAGATTGTCAAGAATTGATTACTCATCAAAGTTATATGAAATGTATATCATGGGCTTTCGAATTAAGAAGAACAAAACGAGTATAGTATACGACTTAATCTTGTGCACTTAGATATTTATAGCTTTATCAGTCTAATACCACTTAAAGAAAGTAGATATTTTCTTACATTCACTAATTCATAATAGCAAAACTTAGATTTACATATTAAAAGAAATGAAAGAAGTTTTAAGCAAATTTAAAAAATTTAAGAATTTAGTTGGAAGATAAATTGGTTGTAAGATTAAATGTTTAAGAAGAGATAAAGGTAATGAATACATATCAAATGAATTTGAATTTTTTTATTAAATACTAAAATTTTATATCAATTCAAGTACACATCTCAATAAAATAATGTCTCAAAAAAATACAAAATAAGATTATACTTAATATGATTCTATGTATCTTAAAGGAATGAAGAATCCCTAAAAAAATTTGGGAAAATATTATTGTTTATGCAATTTATTTGCTTAATAGGTTTTTGATAAGACGAATAAGTAATATTACACTATGAAGCTTACAAAAATTAAGAGTCGATCATTTGAAAAATTTTGAAAGTATTACATTTATTAAGATACCAAAAGAAAAAAGAACAAAACTTTACAATCAGAAATGCATCTTATTAATTTATGTTGAGAATTCTATTGGTTATAAACTTTACAATCCTACCATAAACAAAGTTGTGACGATAAAAGATGTTGAATTTAGTGAACAACATATTTGAAATTGAAAAAATATATAGCAACATTTTCATGTATTTGTCATGTAATATGGCCATGAAGACTACTCTAGGAATTTTATATGTCGTAGGAGAATTCATCTAAGATGTATATTGTTAATAAGTTAATTATTACCTTAGTCAAGAATCCAATTTATTATGAAAAATCGAAGCATAACGACATAAGATTTCATCTTATAAGAAATCATGTCAAAAATAAAAAAATGAAGTTACTTCGTATGACAAGTGAACAAGTGATTGATATATTCATACAATCTTTTAAATTTGAAGTATTTCAATAACTTGAAAAGAAACTTGACATATTAGATGAAATAAGTTTAAGAAAAAAAAATATTAGATGAAATTTGTCAAAGCACGATGAAGAAGTTCATTATATCGAAAGATAAAACACATTACGAGTTTATAGAAAAATAAACCAATCATTGATGCTTGAAAAATATTTAATAGAGATTCATATTAAATGTAATGAATGTTATGTATCTATTGAAAATATATAAATCTACATATAAAGAATTTAAAATTATAACAAATTTCTTTTGAGTGAAGCAAAAATACTTAGCTTCCCACTATCTGTTTCAACAAGCAGTAGATACATTCATAGAAATCTTGCAAAAACTCTGATAACCAGAATAAGCTCTCCAGTGGTAAGCGTGCATGCCTCGTCAGATACAACACACTTTGCCTCCAAATCCATGATCAAATTTAGTTTTGAAATATCACAATTTAAGAGAAAAAAAACACATACTTTATTAAATTTATACAAGGACTAAAAGAAAAGGAAGATGCGTTCAGGTTTGTTCTCATCATCCTTCGCTTGTAAGACTGAAACGTAAAAGCCTATCCCAAAATCACCCATTATTTCCAACATCTACCAATATGATAATTACGTTCACGCAACAAAGCCTCGCAAGGTGTTAACAACATAGAAGAACACTTTCAATTTACTAAAGAGTTGGACGACATCATTTTTCAAATGCAATGAATGCAAATCGAAGCCGTAATGGCTGTAGAAAAGAGCCACAGTTCATTCATATTCATTATGAGTATGGTTACAGTGTCATCGTTCTCCACAACGATAGGACGGAGTAATAATCCATCCCTTCAGCTCATCAACAAGGGGACACTACATGCCCGAAGAACAACGGAACACTATCCCTGTCCTCGATGATGGCGAAGATGAACGGATGATCTGCTACAGACTCAACCGGTGGAGGTCCTTCCTCCTCCGCCAAAGAACATCCCTCCCCTTCCACAACTGTTGCACCTGATGCGACGGTGCCTTTCTCATCAACCTCAATCGTAGACTTATGCCGAATTGCTGATATGAAATAATTCTCAGGAGGAGGCGAATTAAATATTCCTTTTAGATCTGCATCCACGCCACTAAATGGAGCTCTCTAAGGCCTCCGATGTTTCCATTTCAAATGAGAATTTGAACTTTGGTAACATGATCTTGCTGACCGGAACCAAGGTTTTCGGACTATGGGCCTTCGTGAAGCGTGGGGTGGAGAGTACCCTGTCCATGAGTTCGAATAGACCATCTCTATTATCTGGGAGAAAAATAAGCATGGACAAGCTTATTGGACTCCAATAATCGTAGGACAATGAAAGGGCTTTGAAGCCATGAAAGCATAAGATACATCAAAGCTGTATAGCGCGTTGGCAAGGACCAGCCTTGTCGGTGAATCTAGGGACCCCACTGGGAGCAGATCTTTTATGATTCCTTCGGTCTTCCTCTCAACCCAATTATTGATTTCTTCGGTCACTCGATCAGCCTTTATCATCAAAAGAATATGAGGATCATCAAATAGATATATATATATATATCATGCTAATTACTTTGCTTCCGAAGTCTACGGACTTTGACCATCGCTCCATGGATGGAAGATAGAGTCTCCTTGAAAGATGGATTCAACGGTGTGATATTATCAACCCAGATATTGTTAGCGAGGGACAGATGAACGTTGCGGTCGTATGTGATCAGATGACAGCGGTCGACTTGTACTTCTGTGCGAGCGTCGATTGATCTGCACGGATCTATGTCGCGTGACGTCATTTCAAACTTTTCGAAACAATTTTATATTGTATGACGTTGTCTCGTATGATTTCGGACGGCACAAGAAGGGGTGATCACCCTCTCGAGTCTAAAGTGTCACATCGATGCGATGCTCCATCTCAGTCTCAAGGCTCGATGTCCGCACTGACATATTTGCTAACTGTGACGACTAGGGTGATATCATATATGATGCTACTTTCATCTAGAAAAAAATTGCGTTTTCTATTTGCTCTTATTGATCACAAAGTGAACTAATTCTTTGCATTAAATTCCTTCTGCTTTGGATGTTCTCTGCTAATCTTGAAAATTTGTCACCTTTATTCATCTTTTAAGCAAGTCATTAGAGTAGATATGGTATTTAAGTGCATGAATATATGGCCATGTAAAAGTAAATGGCCCTTTTTGATGGATTTAATATTAGTTTCTATGTGTGCCTGACATCTTCTCTCTTTGCGCATGTAAACAGGGTTTGTTTTGTCACCTTGTCCGTGGTCTCCTAGTGGTGTCTGATGGCACATTGGAGATGTCATTATCAGCTCTTATTTTAGGCTATATGCTGATACCCATTGGTGACTTCATAACATGATTGCTGTTGTCTTTGTATGTTTGTCATATCAGTATTGGATTCTAATGGTTCTCAGGCTGAAGAAGGTTCTAAATTGCTTGTACTAGTTTTCCTTTTTCATGTTGAATGAGTACTGATGCTTATTATCTACCATATGCATTAATCTAAAATAGAATTTAAAATGATTAAAGATCAATCCATCTGGATTTTATGTCTAGTCAATTTGGATCCGATCTGTTTATGGGTAATGTTATCACCTTGATGTCGTTGATCGGAGAGCTAACATGACTTGATTTTGTTCCGAAAGTGTAAGCTTGTCTTGATGGCCCACGGGACAATCACGAGAGGTGATTGGAGTGAGTGAAGATTCGATTGAAGCAATCTTGAGGTGGTGCTTGTATGCCTGAAGTGGATTTCACGTTGTACCGAGGTGATTGGAGCTTCTTTGAGGTTTTGGGGATGAGACGAGGTGTACCTTGGTTTTATTAAGAATCTTACACAAGTGATTAACATAAGAGGAGTTCTCGACCCAACTCCTTCAAAGTAAAATTAGCTTTTGAAGGGAGAGGGAATAGTAAAGTTTTTGTGTGTTGATCCTTTTTTCAAACCTTAGGGATTGACTTTAATATTTAAGTAGTTGACGAAAGGAGGTCGACGATTGATGTTGATGATCACGTACGTCTTTCAGGGGCTCATTTATGTAGATGATCGATTGGTATAGTTCCAAGGATGATTGAAAGAGGTGTTGTTTGTCAACGTTGGTGCTTCCTCGACATAAGTGGATGGTGGTAACTTATGCCAAGCGATCGAACCTTCTCTTGCTTCTCTTACTCAAATATTGTGCACGATTCGATGAGGAGCGGATGCCTGCAATTCCCGGAAGGAGGAATATTTATAACGTCGAATGGTAGAGGATTTTTTTACGACCCTTTTTTATATTTCCAAAGGAACCTTCCCATCTGTTTATAATAAATACTCTAAATATTTTGACATGACATAACCACACCTCTCTCTTTATTTGGATTATAGAGATTATATTTTGACATGACATAACCACATCTTTTTAATGTGAGATTGTAAATAATAAGAAAAGAATCGTAAATAGTAAGATGCCACTTGAAAAATCTGAAAAGGAGGCAACAAAAAAAAAAACTAGTCTACCTCAAAAGCCCATCATTGGTTTTCGCTTGGGAACCTTAATTTGTTACGAGAGGGATGCTCATTAAGGCAGATGAATTTATGAGATAAGCAACAGTGAAAGATTTGTTTCGAAAAGAGAAAAAGGGACCTTAATTTGATACCAGAGGAATGTTTACTAAGACAAATGAATTTTTGACAAAAGCAATATTGAAAGATTTGTTAAGAGAGAAAGAGGGACCATAATTTGATATAAAAGGAATGCTTATTATGAAGGACGAATTTTTTTACATAAGAAATAGTAAAAGATTTGTTAAGAGATAAAGAGAGATTAATTTGATATAGAGCTTATGTCTGCACAATGGAATGCTCATAAAGGCCGATGAACTTAAATAAGTTTATAAAGGCCAATAAAATTTTGATATAAGCCTATCTCAATTAGTTTATATTTTATTTGAATAAATTTGATTAATTTAAAAATATTTTGTACAAGTCATGATAAGTCAATTAAAAAATCATTGTAAACACTTGTTCAAATATTCGAGTTAGTCTAAAAATATATCAGACTATATTTCAAGCCTTTATTTTTTGGTAAATAAGTCTACTTTGATAAATAAGTTTATTACACCACCACTATACTAATATTTAAGTATAAAAATATATTGGATGGGATCTCAAACTCTCAATTTTTAATAAGAGTATACAATACATCAATACCAAACTAATGTTTAAAGTGTCAAGTCAAGTCACACCATAAACTAATAGTATACTAGATCTACTTATCAAAGATTAAAGATTCAAAACAAAATCTCATTCAATATATTTTATTAAATTACTTAAAATATAATTTATTAATAATAGTCATAGTCATAAATTTTATACACCCATCTAAATATAGTGTCATTTGAAGATATTAACTAATCTAATTGATGAAAACTTTGATAGTTTATCATAAGGCACTTGAATCCCATCTTAATCGGTAAACAAGTACTTAAAGTGCCAACTAACCTTAGTCGGTAAGGTGTCAACTTATCCTTCACAAATATATATATATATATATATATATATATATATATATATATATATATACTCAACTTAATCACAGGAAATAATAAATAAATCTTCCTAAGAAATAATAGATGGTATGGTATATCATATTATTCTTCGGTGAAGAATATTGTCTTAGTAGTATATAATTTGTTACAATTTTTATTTTTAAATTTTAAAAATATTTTAACATTATTATTTATCATTATAAATTGATTTTTTTTTTTTCAACGAGGGATAAAAGAGCATTGGACTTTGGATGGTGCAAGTGTGTTCCACATTGCACGAGGATGTAAAGAGTTGGCCTCATTATCTTTATGTTCCCCCATTACGCTGAGATCCCTACTCTCATACGAGTTCGCTCCTTGAGTTGCTCAAATATGTTGATACAGAGCAGATGAACAGTTCTCTTATCCGATACACCTTTGCTTGCTTCGTGATTACAATGTTACCTGATAGGGAGAATAATGATGACTCACCCAACAACCCACTGCCACCTAGACAATGACATAGCACTGCCACCTAGACAATGACATAGGCAGGAGAACCTGTGTGCCTCCCTTTCCCTACAATAAGCGGCAGAAAGCAATCTTCTGCCCATGACCAACCGTAATTTTAGGAAAGACAGCATAAGCCGACCATAGAGAACATTAATCCTCTTTCTGATCGCTTGGCATAAGTTACCACCATCCACTGAGCAAGTACCAACGCTGACAAACAACACCTCTTTCAATCATCCTTCGCTGATGACACGCTATAAGGAACTATACCAACCGACCATCTACATAGAGCCCCTGAAGGACGTATGTGTCCATCAACATCAATCATCGACCTCGCCAACGCACAAAGACTACTATTCCCACTCCCTTCGAAAGCTGACTTTACTTCGAAGGAGTTGGATCGAGAACTCCTCTAACGTTAATCACTTGTGCAGGATTCTCAATAAAACCAAGGCAAACCACGACTCATCCCCAAAACCTCGAAGAAGCTCCAATCACCTCGGTACAACACAAAATCCACCTCAAGCGTACAAGCACCACCTCAAGATTGCTTCAATCGAATCTTCACTCACTCCAACCACCTATAGTAATTGTCCCGTGGGCCATCAAGACAAGCTTATACTTTCAGAACAAAATCAAGTCATGGCTCTCCGATCAACGACATCAAGGTGATAACATTACCCATAAACAGATCGGATCCAAATTGACTAGACATAAAATCCAGATGGATTGATCTTTAATCATTTTAAATTCTATTTTAGATTAATGCATATGGTAGATAATAAGCATCAGTACTCATTCAACATGAAAAAGGAAAACTAGTACAAGCAATTTAGAACCTTCTTCAGCCTGAGAACCATTAGAATCCAATACTGATATGACAAACATACAAAGACAACAGCAATCATGTTATGAAGTCACCAATGGGTATCAGCATATAGCCTAAAATAAGAGCTGATAATGACATCTCCAATGTGCCATCAGACACCACTAGGAGACCACGGACAAGGTGACAAAACAAACCCTGTTTACATGCGCAAAGAGAGAAGATGTCAGGCACACATAGAAACTAATATTAAATCCATCAAAAAGGACCATTTACTTTTACATGGCCATATATTCATGCACTTAAATACCATATCTACTCTAATGACTTGCTTAAAAGATGAATAAAGGTGACAAATTTTCAAGATTAGCAGAGAACATCCAAAGCAGAAGGAATTTAATGCAAAGAATTAGTTCACTTTGTGATCAATAAGAGCAAATAGAAAACGCAATTTTTTTCTAGATGAAAGTAGCATCATATATGTATACACAATCCTTCACCGATTCACTGGTGAGAAAAAACGATTCAGTTATGATTAGTGGTGGGGTGGACAAGTGATATGCCATTTATAACGCTAAATGGGGGAATAGATCCAACTAGCCAACCCCAAATGGTTGGACATGGTGGCTTATTTTTTATGGTGGCACTGATGGTTATTGATCAATAAGAGCAATATAATTAATACTCTCAAATAAAAAAACAACAATCTATGGAAGACAATGAAAGAATCACTGAATGATAGCCCTGAACAAGACTCTGGATGACATGGAAAATGTAAATTTGGAATCTGACAAGTTCCACAACTAATTGAAAGGACCAAGTTGTAGATGGAAATTAAAAGTGTGAGAGAGTTCCATACTTGGCACGCCATATTTACAAGAAGTCTTCTAGTTATTCACCATGAAAATATCAGAATAGTCATCGTTGCAGATCACCTGCAGTATATAGCCTGATCAATCTGCGGAGGAATCTGCTTTATTTCTGTTCCGAGTTCTTGCTCAATCCTATACCTGGCATTAGGTGATTATTTTTCATGTCATGAGAAAGATGAACTAAAGACAAGAAGAATGTTTTAGCATTTTGAGGATTGATAAATGATCATACAAGTTAAAGCGATCCTCATAGGTGATAAGATTGACAGCTAGACCAAGGTGACCATATCTGCCTGAACGACCAACCTGAAATTGTCCAACAACTGCTAGTCTCAGCAGGTTCGTTTCAATATTAAAAACTTCTATTGTTTTTAGGACACAAGCATAGAAATTTTCAGACAATAATAGAGTGTATCCAAGTAGCAAATAAGCAAATCTGTTAATTAATCCAACAATGGACAAGTAAACTCGAGGCAATGACCGCTGTGAATTTAGACGAATTCAAAAACACATGGATCCTTCTGATTAATATTGTGGATTGGCAGCTCATTCATTATTTTTTTTATTTTTTCCCTCCCATCTGAACAGATGAAGAAAAACTATTCAATCAGCAGTTCATGTTGGCTAACATGCCCAGTAAACTGGCATTGCAGATAGAACACTAACATAAACAGTATGTTGTCAAAACATACCCTGTGCAGATACGTCTCAGAGTTCTTTGGAAAATCAAAATTGATCACAACATTAACAGCTTGAATATCGATTCCCCTTGTAAACAGATCTGCAAAGCTAGGCAAAAATGTCACAAGGTAGAAAAGCATCTTAATATAAAAAGTGACATGAAATGAAGACAGATACAATTTGTAGTGAACACCAATTCAGTTCTTTGCAATGAGTTGTGATGTATTGTACTAAACCCAGGGATTATTCTTTCCCAGATTCCAAGAGTTTCAGCAGGTCAGTTTGTGTCCTGAAGGAGAAATGCATGGAGAAGTACATTGAGGGTCGGTGACTCCATAGCACATTACAAACAGGACTGGTTAGGCTTTTTTTTGGCCTAAACAGCTCGAAGATCATTAGACAAGGGGACCCTCTTCACACCTCTCCAAGGACCATAATGGTCCATCCAGCAATCAACCCTATGCAAACTCCTAAGCGGTGGGTAGCCACATTCCAAGCAGGACTTAGATGGTCTTTGCTTAGACAGCTAAGGAACATCATTAAGCCAGAGTGCTCTCTTCAACATCACCAAGGGCCACATTGGTCCGTCTAGCAATCAACACAAGGCAAATTCCTAAGCAGTGGGTAGCTTATCTGTTTAATCTGGTTGTTAGTAAAGTTGTGGACAAGGCTTTACATAAAACATTGAATGGTTCATTATACGTAAGTGCCTCATATATTGTATATCACTTCCCACCTTAACGTGATGGATCCACAATTTCCTCCAACTGAGTAAGATGAGGGAGAGGAAGAAAAAGGATGGTGCATTTAGTTCAGGTCAAGTATGAACCAGAAGTGGTTAGAAAAAAGAGCATGGCAAATACACAATAAATGCAGTGATACCTACTGAAGTGCAATACTTTACATGTTTTCCAGTTTTCTCAAAAGTCACAAGGGATGGGAAAGCCATGACCCTCCATGAGACATGATACATAAACTAGGCACAAAGTCACAAGCAATAGGTGTCATTGTTTATGTATGAAATGTATCAGATGAAAAAGAAAATTGCAACATGATTCTAACAACTAGTGAATCCAGAGATCCACAAAATTGATTTTAAATAGAAGTTTAAAAAAGGACTTCTGACAACAATGTCATACCTGTACAGACAAGATTCCTGCATGCACCATTGCGAAAGTCATGAAAGACGCGGTTCCTGTGATCTTGCAACATCTTAGCATGAATGTAAAAGCATGAATAACCAAGCTCAGTGATCTTCTTTGCTAATAGCTCCACCCGGTTAACAGAATTGCAAAAGATAATAGATTGGTTAATTTGCAGCTGTCAAAACAAAAAACATTCACTATTGTCAGATCTATGAACTATGAAGAACATTCAGAAGACAAAGCACTCCTAACTGAGGACAAACCTTTGAGAAAAGGGTATTAAGGCATTGAACCTTCTGCCTTTCCTCTACAAAAGCATAGAATTGTGTTATTCCCTTCAGTGTCAGTTCATCCATTAGATTGATAATATATGGTTTTGGAAGATATCTGTCTTTAAAATTTTTTATGGTTACAGGGAATGTTGCGGAAAACATTAAAATCTGCCTATTGGCAGGAAGAAACTGAATAAGCTGCTCTATAGATGGCTGGAACTCAGGAGAGAGAAGTTTATCCGCCTGAGAAATGAAAAACATGTATTTGCCATCAGAGAAGAACATGTGCGCAAAGAAAAAAACATAACAAATGCAACGAGAACACTGAAAGTTACATGTTGACCTCAGCAGTGAGCAGAAGCAATTAATGATTAGAATTGTAACACTTCAAGAATCAAATAAATAAATTTGATTTTACAATGAAATTTAACTTAAAAGATTTTCCAAGAACAAATAATCCTTCCAAAATAATTACATTAAACACAATGCAACTTACAAAATCCAAAGAAGAATACTTTATTAATAAAACAGGTAATAATTAAAGGCTAAATGTAATGCAAGCTAACATCCCATTTATATATATCAAATTATCTGTATAATAATT
This sequence comes from Musa itinerans, assembly GCA_001649415.1. Lineage (NCBI taxonomy): Eukaryota > Viridiplantae > Streptophyta > Magnoliopsida > Zingiberales > Musaceae > Musa > Musa itinerans. The sequence goes on from LVTN01000174.1 coordinate 255,068, forward strand.
TCTACCCTGCTTGTGAGGAAAAAGAACATCTATGCCAACATATATATATATATATATATATATATATATATATATATATATATCTTTCTTTCTTTCTTTCTTTCTTTCTTTCTTTCCATATGGTTAGGGAAATCTTCACAAACAGGTTCAACAGAAGTAAAAATGTGCGAGACATATTCTCAAATCAGATGAATCCAAATGAAAAATTAACAAAAAGAAAAGCAGTCAGCGTCATCTATAAGAGATTCGCATTGAGAGAGATATGCCCAAGAACCTTAAATATTTCAGGAAAAGCTTTTTTAAGAAACAGAATATGATGAGAATATAGGGTTTCTAGTACAATATAGTAACTTCAATAACCATGCAAAAGTTCCCACTCAGAATGGCAAAGCTAGACTAAGCTTCAAAATATTACCTCATCCATAATAAGCATTGAACAATCCTTCAAAACACAGACACCTTTTCGTGCAAGATCAAGAATTCGACCAGGTGTTCCAACAAGCAAGTGAACAGGTTGATATAAACGCATAATGTCATCCTTCAAGCTGGTTCCTCCTGTAGTAACCATGACTTGAATATTCAAATGTTTCCCAAGTTCCTTGCAAACTTGTGATGTCTGAAGAGCTAACTCTCTTGTAGGAACCAATATGACAACTGAACATGAAAAATTGTCAATCATTAGGTGGAGAAAAATAGAACCTGCAACAATTTCAGTGCCACAACAGACAATTTACATGAATATATTTGGTGTAATCTTCTTGATGTCATCTACTAATGCAGATCAAGTATGATGCACTAGAAATTATGCAGCATGCATATCAAATCTGCATTACAAAACTTATCAGAAATGATCTGCATAAGGTTGGACATCAAACTCAAATATTTGATACCAAAGAGGCAGCCAAAATATAACCTCTACACAAATAAAAAAAGACAAAGCAAGACATGCAAATGCGATAAAACTCACTAATACTCAAAATGTATAAAACTTAAAAAAAATTCAATAGATGAACATTTTTTTTGTACTTTTATAAAAATAAAGTATAATGAGAAACCTTGAATGATATTATGATCCTGGTCAATTTTCTCAAGTGCAGGAATACAAAATGCAGCAGTCTTTCCAGTCCCATTTTTAGCTCTGGCAAGAATGTCACTGCCAGTGAGTGCAATTGGAATGCTTTCTTCCTGAATTGGTGAAGGCCTTTCGAAACCTTTCTCATATATTCCCATAAGCAGTTCTCGCTTCAGAAAATAGTCCTCGAATTCATTCCCCTTAGTTGCAGTCACATCCTGGCAAATATATGTCCAACATTTTGACAGTTGTAGATAATTATCAAAAAAGTGACTCGCCAAGAAATCAACAATGCTCCAAAATTATTATATGTTTGTGTTATACTCCAATGGAAGACGAAAGAATGTTACATAGTTATATCAGTTAACAAACATAACAGAAAGTGCTACTTAAACATTAGCACCATGTACTATGAATAAGAAGGTTAAGCTTGAAAATCATTACAGAACAAATATGAAGCATGGATATAGACAGAGGATACCTATGCCACATAAGATACAATAGTACATTATATTCTTGTGCCTATTGGCAAGTGTAGCAGACGGACATAAAGATAGTGTTTTAGATGTTGTTACATATTACAAACAAGTATTTAACCAGCATCCTTAGCCTATTTATTCAAGATAAGAAACCCACACGCAAAAGCACCTTTAGAAATCATAATGGAAGTTGGTTGAACTTTTTTAGCAGATACATTACTTTATTTAATTGCAAGAAACTTCCAAAAGCCAATGTTATTCACTTACCTTAGTCACAAAAAGATAAGAACTAATTTTACCTCTGTCTGGTAGCGTGTGTCTGGAGGTGGTATTTTCAATTGTGCCTTCCAATCTTGCAAACTGAAACCATCAAGATCAATTTATTAAAAAAGGAACAAAAGTATAAATCCCAATATGTGTTAACTGATTTTGCAACAAAGAATGATGTATGACTCAAATAAATTGAACCAAATAACAACATGAATATTTGATAAAGCAGTTCCTAAGCAATAACTCAAATTTTAAAATTTCAATATGATGACATTTTAATATTATTTTAAATAGATTAAATATGAGGGATCATAGAAGAGAAAGGCATTACTTCATTCTTTTGTCATGGTTAAAAAAAAGGGTTGGTTTAGTTGAACCATATTTAATTGGTTTGGTTTTAATTTATTGTATTGATTTGACTAGATCATATGGTTCGGGTGAGATTGGGCAGGAAAAGTAAAGATTATATTGGATTATGTCATACTAAGTTTTGTTTTTTAAATAGAACCATCCTATTTGGCTTGGTTAAAAAAAGCCAATACTAAAAAGAAAGAAACATACACAAATAACACCAGCTACAATAACCAGAAAACCATGCAAAAAAAAAAAAGACAAAATCAAGGGGCTGGGACTTTCTGAAGGTTGACTTTCTTCCACTTTCGCTGGACCAAAAAAGTTCAAATCAATTTGGAGCACCGTTTTCATCAAGCAAAACGTCCCAAAGTGAACTGGTTAGTTTAGTACAAGAAAGACTTGATAAAAGAACAAATGGGATGACATTGCCCAAAAACTCCCTAATAGCATCAAAAGTATCCGGCAATTGAGATTACTAGTTGCTGAAAATACCAGTCAAATGAGACACCATCTCCTTTGGGGTAAAAAGGAATCCTTTGGACCAATCCTAGATCAATTATGTTCCTACAGAGTTGTATATGTACTAAACACTAGGTTATGTGACCTAAAGAAGGCAAACAATATTTTCTACATAAACCAGGCAAACTTCATCTTCCACATTATTTTTATCTTTTTTTTCTCCCTTCAAGCAGCAAAATGCAATATGTTGGTAGTAAAAATCCAGAAGGATAATGGTATTAATTAATATACACCTCATGCAGAAGAAATGAAAAGATTTAACCATGACTACTGGTTTAACCTCATATCAAAATAAACAATTATTTAGAGTGACTTATAAGGATCTGACAGATGGAGTATTGTTAACTTGAGAATAAACATTTTGGACTAGTAGTTCATGTACAATAAATTAATTATCAATTATCCCATCGGGCTAGATAAGTTAATTTTATAGGCAATTAGGCATATGGAAGAGACAATGAGAAAAAAAAGGTTTGGGTTTTCTCTGTTTTTCAGTTTCTCTCCAGATGACTCCACTAATGAGAAGTAGAAAAAAAGTGTTTTGGAGAAATAATCTTTCTATTTCACCTTGTTCCATTTTATAGAGATTTTGACTCTGAATTATTCTCTCCCCAAAAGTTCCAGATGTGGTCCACTAAAATTTATATTGGAACATCCCAAAATTCGACAACTACCAAACCATAAGACAAAACACAATCTTACATCATTCTGACAACTTTATGCAGAACATTAGACACAAATGTCAAAATAACCCGGCACAAACAGGGGAAAAAACTATCATTTCCGAGTGGGTTAGAGATCCCAACTTACGCTGGAAATCACCTAATCATTACTGGCCCTAACTGCAATGTCTCTAACAAATGACACCCGCTGATTAAAACAATTAATGGCGGACCACATAATTCGATTCTCTGACGTAGTTTTCAAGTATTCAAGAAGTGAAAGCCTACGTGGGAATTTACAAACATAACCAGCAATTTTAATCAAGGACCCTTCCTTCCTGTATACCTGGTATTAGTGGCCTCAGATTGAACCGATTTCACTATTTGGCCAGCACCGAAGTCACCTCCAAGCTGATTCCTTCTCGACCACTGCTGTTGCTGCTGGAACTGCTGGCTTGGCTGACCATGCGCCGGACTCTGCTGAGCATACTGCTGGTGCTGGTGAGTGCTCCTTGCATAGAAATTAGGGTTCGTACTCGCACCGCCCCCTCGGCCGTTGCCCATGCCGGGCGGAGGATACCTACTTCGAGGATTCATCTACGACTTCCCGAAACAATTATATCACGCAAGGAAGAAAGAACCGGAAGTTGCGATTGAAGCAACAGTTCGTCGATCGCAGGGCAAAGATCAAAAGATCGCAAGCGAAACTAAGGGAAGGATTTGAGATCAATGGATGGAAACTGATAGGGTTTCTTTCCCGACAACTGCATCGAGCCTTTTCTTTTGCTTTTAGGGCGTCGACGACGAATGGAATGACGATGCAGCCCTTCGAGTATTAATAGTAAAACTGCTAATGGTATTAAGCACGCATCACACGTGTATTAATTTAAATATTCTGTTTATTTTCTTTATCATTTTTATTTTTCCTTATTTTACTTATGCTTCGATCGTAATAATAGGACTAACAATAACTACATAAATATTATGGGAGAGACATTAAAACATTCGTCATAGTCCTATAATTATAATCATATATGATGGTTGATGAGGACATCAGAGCACTTGAGATGTCTCCAAAGTAGTCTTCGGTTGGAATTTGGGTGTTTGATTTCTCGATGGATTCTCGACCCAACTCTTCTAATGCTGAACTTAGCTTCTAGGGTGAAATGAAGGACAAAGAGGTTAATTATCGAGAGGTCCAACTCTTGGGTTAGCATCAAGGGTTGACTTGTATACTTGTCTGATCAAGGAAATCACTTATAACAATCGTAATGCCTTTCCTATGGTGTTTTGTCCACGGGCCCGATAGGTCTAAATGACTTCCCATAAATTGTTGTCCATAGGGGCCGACCAAGAGGGGGTCAGACTTGAACGACCACCCGTAGACTACTACCCATAAAGACCGATAGGGCCAACCCGAATGGTCTTGGGTGGACTATTGTCCATAGGGCCCGATAGGCTGTAACTACCTCCATGTCATTGCCTTGTGAGGGGGTAACTTAGCCCTTGTCTTCTATTTGGAGTTCACGAGTGAAAGCCTCGATATGAGTGTTTCGTATTCGACTTTATTATTAGATATTTTGAATTCGAACAAAAGGACTTGCTCGTACACTTGGTTGCTGGGGCCCTTCAGGATGAGCCCCACTCCTCCCCTTTCTGAAGTAGTTGAGTTGTCTACGAACAAAGTCTACATTAGGGAGGCACATTTGCTTGCCTCAACCTTAAGTAAGGGGGTCAGCTTTGATATGGAATCCGCCAATGCTTAAGCCTTGATGATGGTCCTTATTATGTATTGGATGTTAAACTCTCTCAGTTCTATCAATCACTTCAGTATTCACCCCGAGACATCAAATCGTGAGAGGACCTGTCTCAATGGCTAGTTAGTAATCATTTGTATGGAGTGTGCTTAGAAATAAGCATGCAACTTCCTTGCCACCAATACCAATGCGATTACTAGTCTCTTGATGAAAGAGTAGCATTCATCGGGTTCGCTCAGCATGTGGTTGACGTAATATATGGGTCGTTAGGCTCTCGTGTTATCCCACAATAGTACCGAGGTAACATCATGTTCGGTGGCTGCAAAGTACAAACTTAGCATTTTGCTCGAGGTGAAGGAGAGTTACAACAACCGAGCGAGGTATGGACCAAGGCGTGCCAAGAGGCATTCGGATTCCTCAACGTTTGAAAGAAGCGTATGCACTTATTGCCTAACCGGAATTGGAATCGACTAGGCACTATTAGTCATCTCGTTAATTGTCACACCTCCTTCATGGACCAAGGTGAGTACATCTCGATTATAGCGTGAACCTTCTCAAGGTTTGCATCAATTCCCCTTTGGTGAACGATGAATTCGAGGAACTTTCTCGAATTGATCTCAAAAGCGAACTTGGATGGGTTAAGGTGTATATTGAACTTTTTTAGGATCTGGAATGTCTCGACCAGGTCTGCCAAGTGCAAGTCGATTCGTTCTACTTTTAACTATCATATCGTTCATATATACTTCAATGTTTCTCCTGATCTAATACTTGAACATCCTGTTCACCATTTTGATATGTTACCCCCATGTTTATTAGTCTAAAAGGCATGACCTTACAGTAGTATATGCCTCAGTAGGTAATGAAGAAGGTGTGTTCGTAATCATAGGGTATTATTTTGATCTAATTATGGCCCGAGAATATGTCCATAAAAGTAAGGAATTTATGACCCGAGGTGACGTCCACAAGTTCATCGATCTGAGGATAGTTGTCCTTCAGACAGACTTTGTTATCGATTCAATCAATGCACATTTTCTAGTTTCTATTAGATTTCTTAACTAATACAATATTAGAAAGCCACTAAGGGTACTGAACTTCAGTAATGAACCTCGCTTCCGATAGCCTATCAACCTCAGCACTAATCGCTTGTTGGCACTCGGGAGTGAACCTGTGAGGCCTTTGCTTTACAGGTTGGGCCTTGGGGGATATGTTCAAGCAATGTTGGACTATATTTGGATCAATACCCAATATGTCCCTCTATGACTTGACAAATACCTTGATGATTTTTCTAAGGAAGTTGATAAGTTATATACGCTTCTCCTTAGGGAGTGTTGCTCCGACCTTAACGATCTAGTCAGGTCGGGTCTTATCCAGGGACATCTTGATCAATTGCCCTATCAGCTTCAAGTGCGGGAGAGGCTTGCTAAAATCTAAGGGTCCATCGACGATGACTCGGACTTAGCTTTCTTCGACAATGAGACTATCATCAAGTAGCATTGTTAGAACTCTTTCGGGTTGCTCCTTAGTTCTCAACACCAGTCATCATTGGGAATTTAATCATAATGTGGTAGGTAGATACCACGGCCTTTGGTTAGTTGAAAGTGGATCAACTAATAATTGTGTTCTAGGTTGAGAGAATATCCACCATAATAAACTTGGTCATTAACGTCTTAGAGTATGACTCTTCACTGAATGTGACATGTAAGCTTATAGTCTCAAGTGGGCAAATAGAGTCATTAATAAATCCCATTAGCGAAAATGTCATCGAGGAGAGGTTGTTAGTTAATAATCCAAGTTTTTGAAAGTCATTGAAATAAATTAGGTCGGTAAAACTACCTGTGTCGATCATGACCCTCTTTACCCGAATGTTGATCATCCTCACAGAGACCACCAATGTATCGTCATGGTTTGGATCGAAGCAATCCATATCTTCTTCTTTGAAAGTGATTTTTGCACCTTTTTTGGCTTTGTGCATTTCTCGATGGTAGCTCAGGCATAAGCTTTCCACTTCGAGGTACTATCTCCCTCGAGATAAGTCCACCGATGATGATATCAATTTATCTTTCCATTAGACCTTGTGAGTGAGGCAAAGGTTCTCGAGATTTATGAATGAACCTCCCGATGTGTCTCTGATAGAGAGCTCCTTACTCTTGTCCTTTAAATTATTACATTCCTCGGTGTTGCGATCGTAATCCCGATGGGAGAGATAGTACTTTGATTTGTCCCTCATTTCCAAGAGGGTCCTCATCGACAATGAGTCTTTCAAGAATTCTTTATCATTTATTTGTGAGAATATCTCAATCATTGTCATATTGAAGGGAGTTTGCCCAAATCTTGAGTGAGGTATCTCGGGTCGGTCATGTTTCCTTCGTGGCAAGCTCGAGTTTGGTGTCTAAGGTGATTCTTAGCATGGCTTTTTGTGGGTTTCTTCTTGCTTATCTGAGATCATTATTTTTGTAACTATGTATTGATTGACCTTTTGGAGCATCTCGGGGATTGTCATCAGTGGTCTCTCCACTAATAACCAAAAGCGTGTAAGAAGAGTGTCTTACACGCTTTGGATTTTGCCAGTGAATCGCGTGATGAAGTCAGAGAGGGTCTTGACCTCTCTTTATCTCAACCCAAGCAACATTACTATGGATGGTCTCGGGTGTCTGTTCCCGACGAAGTGGGGCTCGAATTCCTTCGCGAACTGAGCGAATGATGAAATCGAGTGTGGCTTTAAGTGATTGTATCATTCTCAACACTTAGCCCCTCAATGTCGTTGGAAATATTTGACATATTAAAGCATATGAGGTACCATATAATGATATATGAGCTTGAAAAGCTATGGTGTGCTCCACTGGGTCAAATATGTCATCGAAGGCTTCTAGTGATGGCAGATAAAAGTTTGTTGAGATTGGCTCCTCCTAGATGCTCTAAATGAATGGGGAGTGGCCCAAGGTGGGGTCGTATGTGCCTTCCCCTTTTGACCATTGGAACTCCCAATGTATCTTTTCTAGATGCTGATCCACCTATCGTAGTTAGGCCCTCAAAGAGTCAACTATCAAATTTGTCGATTAGGTCTCTGACTCAAGTAAGACTAACCCCTAGTGTAGAAGTGCGTTGAATTCCACTATTGGGGAGCGTGGTGCTCCGGTCAACATTTCAACTAGTTATGAGCAGTCCTAGGTTGTCGGCATTGGGTCAATTAGAGGAACCCCGACGGGCGTGGGTTTCAGTGGTGGTTGATGTTAAGAAATCTAAGGCAGAATCACATGCGCAGTGGAAAAACAAAAAAAATAAAATCTCATAATTTCTTGCAGAAAAAAGTTTTTTATCGTCGTGCGAAGATTAGTGCGTAAAAATCCACAAAACAAAAAAACTACACGTATATAAAAGATATATTATCTAGGGAGATCGTATATCTTTAAAAACTTAAATATCTATGAGAGATAATGAAGAATGTCAATTGTTCTCTTATCTAACGATGATCCATGCGGCAAGCGTTGCGAATACGCTCCTCAAATCGCTGCACAATCCTCCTTTTCGCGAGCACCACATGATCAAGAAGACCCATCTTGCTGTCCACACGCCCCAAACTGAGGTTGTTGGCTGAGGAGGAGAGGGAGAGAAGAGTATAGGAGGTGGTAGCTAAAAAGGGTCTAGCTTATACCCCTTTGGTTCCCTTATATTTATAAAAGTCTCCTATCAACTTAACCCTAATGGATCATGCCCTATTGAGTATTAGATTTTTTTCTAACTATCCAAGCCTCTCAGATTAATAGATCTTTACCCAATAATCTTTTATTGGCTCTTATTGGATCTTATCTACAAAATCTAATAATTCATGAGCTTACTGGATATCTAATAAGATAAAAGCTCCAACGAATATCTCATATGCGAACATCTACTCGTTGCAACACTTATCATATGTGTGTGACCCTCTAGGTCAAATATCGAGTTGGCCATGAGTCATATCTATCAAAACTCCTTCTGACTCGATGAATTATTATCTTCATAATAATTCACTCGACTTATCGACTATGGACGTATTATGTCATTACGTCGTAGTCCCCAAACGATACAAAAATATCTAATCCATTGTATCTATATATCCTCAGTTACCATGTATCTATAGTCCCTTATTTATCTAATATCTCAAAGACTATATATTGGGCATGATGCTATCAGGCCCATACAATTTCTACTCGAGTCTCATTCTAATCGGATTTTCTCGAAGAACTCTATCTCTCAATTCAAATAACTCTGGTCAAGGATTTGCCTGAGCAAGAACATATAGGATATTACTCTCATGACGCCAAGTGCAGATGATATTCTATCGACACTCAATTTCCCTTGTAAGGTCGGTTGCCACTCTCGATGATGATCGTGCTAGATTTGAAATTTTCAGACCTATAAGTCTGGTATCAAAGAGTTGAGTACTCATACAGGACATCCTTGATATCTCAAGTCTAAGGATCACATACACTATTGAGATGACAAAATCATTGTCTGATAATGAGGTATCATCAACCATCCAATATTCCGTGAGCGAATTGATTAGTGAACTCATTCTCCAATGAGCATCTGCACTATATCCCTAGTGTCCCCATATAAACGGCTATGAGACTAGCCGTCTCCATCATATAAACGGATATACAACACACCAGTTTATCCGGTTTTCTCAATATCCTTCTCGAGTAACCTATGACCGAGATTATTTAGGGTTTGTGTTTAAAGGTGAATCATTCTCATTATCTTGATTTTATCATAATCCAATTCTCATTGCATAGATTTAAGAATATCATAATATATCTAACATGCAACATAAAGTGAGAAAAATATCAAATAAATAATAAGCAAAAAGAGTGTGTACCGTGTTACATATGTCATTACTCACGTGATTAGCTTATAAGACATATTACTAGCAGTTGAGACACTGGTCATTGTTGTAAAGATGACATAGTTTATTGAGCTAGTTGGGGCAAAAGTGAGATGATAACTTGTATCATCCTTGTGAATGCTTGAACCTAATGCGTGAGGTTCAGGAAGGCCTCAATGGGGACAACCGGGTGCCCTATGCTTGCCCCCAAAGGCGAGAGTTCAAGGTCATTGAACAAGCACCAATAATGCCCAAGGTGAATGCATCCACTTAATGAAAGGACGGTAGCTGCGCTCCTTGTATGAATGTACTATGGGTTAGGGGTGGAGCCTCCTCAAGTGCCAAAATGTTGTGGGGGGAGTACCATTGACCATGAGTTGGCTCAATTTAGTATGGACTTAAAGGTGCAAGAGTGTCCAAAGAACTTATGTAACAATCCTATAAAGTGGTTGATGAGAACACCAGGGCACCCGAGGTGGCTTTGAGGTGGTCTTCGGGTGGAATCTGGTGTCCGAGGTGGTCCCGAGGTTAGGTCGAGGTGTAGTACAGTTCCTCGATGGTTTCTTGCTCAAAGATTAATGTTAGGGTGAGTTTCATGACTTGACTTCTCATATGCCTAAGTTTTTGAGGTAGAATGAAGGACAAAGAGATTAATTGTCGAGAGATCCAACCCTTGAGCTGGCACTGAGAGTCTACTTTTATATCTGTTTGATTGAGGGAATCAAATATAACAGTTATAATATATTTCCTTTAACGTTTTGTCTAAGGGGCAATATACCTATAACGATCGTAACGTTTTTCCTTTGACGTTTTATTAATGGGAGACGAAAAGCCTAAATGGCCTCTCATGAATTATTATCCATAAGGACCGATCGAGGAGACTGCTGCCCACGGAGGCTAACGGAGCTAGCCCGAATGGCCTCATGTGGATAATATATCATAATTACTTCTACATCATTACTCTCGAGGGATGATTTGACTTTCATCTTCGCCCCATCTTATCCCTTTACGATGGCCATTGATGGGATAAGATTTATTGTTAGAATATTTTCTAATAATAAATATTTTAATCAAAATTGAGATTCGGATAACCACCTTATCTGACATATATTTATGTTAGTGTTTAAGTTCCTAGCATATTTGTTGGGTGCTGACTACGCATTTCTACGGACCGTTCCCACGCACTCGCCATACCTATACCTCACCTACCTCCGCCAGGTCGGGTTCGAGGAGATGCAATTTCACTAACAAGACAAAGTTTACATTTCCAATCGTAGAATCCCACGCGTTCATTTTGATTCGTACTTATTGTCATCAAATCAAATAAGCGGCTGAGATTAAACTTCAGGAGATCACCCGTCCGTGAATCCCCGGGCGGAGCGAGCCACATTTAACTACATCATAAGGCGGCATTCTCGGTTTGGTTAGGAGAAGCGAGCCAACCACGCGGAACGATGTCCGACCAATCAGAATCGGAGACGTCATCAACGTTGATATGGGACGGAGACGGAGAGGAATGGAGCGGAGCGATGTGGATGGCGGAGGCGGAGGCGGAGGCGGAGGCGTACATGGGGCCATCACCGGTGACGTTCTTCACGGTGCTGGCGGTGGCGGTGGCGTTGGCGTCGGACTTCTACTACGCCGTGTCGGGGTTCCTCGAGCCGCAGCCGCAGGTGCCGCGGGACCGGGGTGCTGGGGAGCGGGAGACGGTAGAGCCCCTCCCGCTGCCCGTGCAGCTCGGGGAGATCACCGAGGAGGAGCTCCGTGCCTACGACGGCTCCGGCCCCAAGTAGCCGCTCCTCATGGCCATCAAGGGCCAGGTCTATGACGTCACCCAGAGCAGGTCCGTCTTCACCCCATACCCGCTGTCTGTCCTTGGATCTCTTGGTTAAGCCCTAATTGCATCTCAAATTTCATGTGTGGATCAGTTTCGTTCTGCTAAGGTTTAGAGCCAAGTGCCTTTTTTTTCTTGTTCGCCTGTCGGTTTTCTTTACCTGATCCCTTCTCATTTGGACCAATTTTTCCTTTCTGTTGATGTCCTTCGCTGCTTTTTGAGTATTGAACTTTGAGTGACCATCAGTTAAATTTCATCTTTTCTTTCTTGATTTTTGTATAAAAGTTCCCATTAAATTTTTAAGATGGTGTAATATTTTGTTGATGAGATTAAAAGCGGACAACTTTTAGGATTCTTTTTCATAGGTCACTGTCTGCTTATTGATTCCTTATGGTTGGTTTTTACATTATATCAAATAGCATGTTCATCCTATGTTATTATAATATGCTTACAACAACCTAAATCCTGAAGAAATGGAAGCTATTACATACTATTGTGTGTTGCAAGGATAACCGTTTGATATTTGCTTCTGAGCTGACATAGACTCTGAGCTCATCAGCTGTGGATATTCCTATTGATTTAGCCATCAGGCTTGATTTAGTTGATAATCTTGTCTTTGTTATGGAGTTTCTGCAACTATGCATATTATATAGTCCATATTGGTAGTTAGAGGCTTTTCGCTTTACTTGGTATGATTAGCTGCTAACGGTTACTGATGTTAGTTCTTATTTCTTAATTTGTTCTTTCTAAATCTTTCTGGCCAGCTATTCTCATTTAATTGGATATTTTAGCTTCACTTTGTATTGTATGCTTGTAAACTTTCATATCAAGTACATTGCCTGCTGCTTATGTCTTGAATTGTAACTATATGCTGCTCTCTGAAAGTATTAGTGGGTTGGCAGCTGAATGAATTCATTGAATTTACCAAGCCAGATTCTATGTCCTTCTACGTGTTTGTGACCTGGATACCATCTTTGAAAATGGTTGTTTTCATATCTGTTAGCGACATCTAGCAAATGAGCACTTGATTTTTTTAAGTTGAACTACATTTTCCTCCTTTTAGCCAATAATTTTGTACAGCTGATACGCTTGGGAGAAATTTTATTTGTGATATTAGTAAGTGCTACCATCTATATTTACAGTCTACTTTGTATTATTTTGCTAAAAGAAAAATGAAAAGACAGGAAATTGTTTTGCTTGTTCCTTGTAATATAGTAATCTGTCTCTATTTGTACTCTATAGTGGTTGGCTAAAAGTGGATTGTCATCTTCAGAAATTGAAATGTTTTTCTTTTTTTACCTACAATTAATGTGTAAGAGGCTGTATAGGCATGACCTCATGTAGACAACATTCATTGTTAACTGAGGTTGAGCATTGGTATTAACAGGCTGTATGTGCATGAAACAGCCTCTTTCCTGAAACTTTAGGAGTCTTGTGCACTGGATTCATCCTTTTTCTTTTCATACACCTTTTTCACAATAGGTGTATGTTAGTGTCTAAATTGTGCCTGTGTCTAGATGGTAATTTGGTTGAATGAACATTTTTGTTGTTCAATGCCTTATCGTGATCCCCTAAATCCGTACACACTAAATTTTAGCAGCTAATTTTCTTTAAATGCATGTGTGCTACCTTTTACATTGCCTGACACTAAAGTGAACAGGTATTGCATCATCTATTTGAGACTGAACTACATATGCTTTTGCTTATCGTTGACAACCATCATTAGCATCACATCTTTCGTATCTTTACATTTCAGTGCTGTCGTTCCCAGGATGTTTTATGGACCTGGTGGACCATATGCACTTTTTTCTGGCAAAGATGCAAGTAGAGCACTAGCAAAGACATCTTTTGAGCCAAAGAGTTAGACTGGTGATATTTCTGGCCTTGGTCCCTTTGAGCTTGAGGCCTTGCAAGACTGGGAATATAAGTTCATGAGCAAATATGTAAAGGTGGGCACAATCAAGAAGACAGTGAATGTGACTGAGGGGTCTGATGTCGGTACATCAGACAGTGGAACGAATTGCTGAGACCAAAAAAGGTACAAGCAGTCAAGAAGATCATGATGCACAAAAGGAAGATGTTACAGCAGCCCTTGGTGCCAAAGCAGAACATTAGCAAAATGTCGAAGGAGGATGGTCCTGCAAGTCATGCTGATGAAGCAGAATAGAGGGATGAAATAAAGAAGAATGGTCCATCAGGTGAGGATGATGCAGCAGTCCATAATGCATAATCAATGGAAATCATTGCAAGGTGAAGTACTAGAGATCAAGTTTCATCGATCATTCCTCATTGATAGTAGTATATAATGTTTTTCGTGCCACAGTACTTTGTCTGTCTATCTCTGGACCCCATATTTAGCAGCTAGCAGATGTTGGTTTTTCACTAATAAAAACCTGCCTGATATAAGAAAGTAGGGATTCTCGTTATTCCATGGTGCAAGCAGTTTGTATGACAGGAATATGCTGGGTGTATATTCTTGGATGTGTCTTTGGGTGATTGCCTATTGTTATACCATCAGATGGTAATGGTAGTGTGATCTATGGCATCATTGGGGACAGTTCACGAACTGAAGTGTCATTGTGCCTGGTTGGTTGGCCTTTGCTGCTTTTAGAAGCAGTGATATCTCATTACATAAATCTTCCTTTTGTGTTCAGCTTCCATTCTGTCATATGGGACCAAGCAATGCGTGAATATTCTGTAATTGAATAGTGTTTTCTATGCTCGTTGGCATTCTTTTTTTTTACCAAGGTTGGATGAAAATGTTAGCATAAAATTTGTAAGCATGTTATCTGTAATGCGAAAAAAAAATTTATGTCAGGATTGAAATCAAATAAAATTAGATTTAATAATATTACGATACGTACCTTTTATTGTTCTTTAGAAAAATAAACATAATTTTTTTTTCTATTAACCAATAACCATAATCAGAATCCAATCATATTTATAATATATCTTACTTAATTAAATAAAATCATATAATCTAACAGAAAATAGATTATTCTTTGAGTTGTCATGTATGAGGGTAACATCAGTATTCTTTGATTGCCCGAGTCATTGTTATGTTTATAGACATCATTTTTCATTCAATTCTGAATCCTTTATCCTTGCACGAATTCTTTTTTGTTGATGATTTGACTTGTGCAGTGTTAGAATACATTCTTAGAGAGACTAATCATACAATCAATTGTGTAGCGAATTATGTTAATATTTGAGGCAATATGTAAGTGGGAGGAGAATCTTCCTTCACATAAATCTTTTCGACTCTGACTCGGGCAGAGTTCTAATTCCTCCGATGCACACACACACACACAAGAGAGAGAAAGAGAGAGAGAGGTAACGCATTGCAGAACTCTGGACTCTTGAGCCTGCAACGAGGAAGCTAATCTGTGGTCTGTTTCATCCGTGTGAAAACTAAGGATGAGAAAGCTCATGTTCATCTTCTTACTGACACAGCAGAATGGTTGACATGGAGACCAAGGCGTCGTCTTATTGAATGGAGATTGGAGTCTCACTGTACGTCAACGATTTCAGCAAGCCGGAGTAAATCGTTCTTAAATACGATGAGCTGAGGCTTTGCCTTTCCCTCTTCACGGAGTCATTGTTCTTAGATACGATGAGTTTAATCGTCGCCTTTCTCCATCGAGAGCGCAAGCTGGAGCCATCTTTTTCCTGCCGCCTCTCTTTAACGCGATGTGACTCATCGGCATCAACAACAAGAACTCGTAGTGTCTAATTATTAGGGTCGGTTATTTAATCTTTAATTCCCTCATCGACTATTTTGTGTGTGTAGTGCATCATCTCTCACATTGTCTACATTGGTCAGATCAAACTAGTTTGTGTGTGTAACAAATACCATCAACTAATCAACCACCTCTTTCATAGCCTGCCTAACCTAAATGACATATGTCAATATACTCTGCTGACGTATGAAATTTGGCACACAAATAATCTTATTTAATTGTATATAAATATATATATATATGCCCCTCCAAAGTGTGTAATTCTGATGCAAGTGTTTAACCTGAGTTCTCTGAATGAATGAAGATTACTGAAAGAAATATATGTGAATTAGGATGTAAGTAATCGAATTATATATATTATTTACTAAAATTTATAGTAGACGAGTACGTTATTTATCTACGCGAATTCATGCTCATAATTTAGACCACCAAAAAAAGGAAATTTGCGACTAATACGATCAGGTCACAGGAAAAGTTGACATTAAGCTGCAAATTAATGGCCAAATCTTCCACCACAGTTACCAAATCCACATCTTGCTTACTGGTTCCAGAAAGGTCTGCAAAGTATCGCTACAGAAATCTTATTCAATGCTAATAAGATGTGAAGTGGTCGGCAAAGCCATTAAAACCTTATTTAAAAGACGGCGATTGGAGTACAAGTGATGGGCCCCATGTCGCCTGGATCTCATTGATCCACCCTTAATTCCAATGCTGCATTGATGGGAACACAGCACACCCTCAGTAAATCCTTTATGCTCGTATTAATTATTACCGGCTAAGCTCGATCTGAGTTGTTCTTGGCTCTTTTGCTGGGTCTCGTTTGTCCTGCGGTGGCACTCTCGTTGGGTCCTCGGGACACGGGTTTCAGGGATGTCAAGATCATGTTGATAAATTACGCTCGAGGAGTATTAATATATTCTACCATAAGTCACTTCATCACTCTCTTATGTGATGCTAAATGGAAAAGAGGGGAATCACCATCCCGTACGTGGTCAACACTCGTCATATATGACAACAGCATTGCAGGGATACTTCAGTGAGTTGGAGCAAGCGTGTGTCCCATTTTGATGGGTGGTCTACTCGCTGTAGCAGATGGCCCATCGGGGCAGGCTTCTCCACCTTCTTATAGTCTCTCGCCTGGCTTCGATTCTACCTCGCTCTGCTTCTCGCCTTGTCGCCATGAGGTCGCCAAGCTCTCCTTTGCCGCGCATGGCCTTCGTTCTCCTGCTTCTGCTGGTGGCTGGGCAGTTTGCCAGCCTCGGCCGTGCAAGAACGGTCAACCGAGAGGTGGCGAGGAGGAAGAGCGAGTTCTCCCGGATTGCTCCTTCCCAAGAGCACGGCGACAACGACGACGACGACGGCATCCGCTTCCGCCCGATTCATGGAGTTTCCAAGAGATTGGTGCCTCAGGGTCCAAATCCACTGCACAACTGATCGGCGTCTGGCGCACGTTACTGCGTCTTCCTTTCCACTGGAGCACAAAACGAAGTTACAGACCATTATTATTTCATATATGCTTATAATGATATAGCTATTGTATGTAATCTACATTCCGAGGAAGCATAATTCTAAGCCTTCTCCTTTCAGTAAGTAACGAGAGAAAGGGGTGTGTAAACTACGGATGATAGCAAGTAGTAATCATAAATTTGGTACCATGCACTAGAATGGTGGCCAACACCTGTGACAGGGGTAACTGCATATCAATGTACTCTAGCTTCCAAGGAAAGGTTGTGTGCTAATATTTTTTGATGTTAGCCATGATTGGTGAGCAGAAGAAGACAACCGATGAACGTGGTGTGGAGTCTCAATTACCTCACGCTGCTGACCGGCCTTTTGTTCCTTCTGTAGAATGCTTCTGAAGTAGCAGGCAAGTTTAAAACTTGAAGAAGCAACAAGAGAATAATGGAAACCCTTTTTCCTTGAGTGACTGTGTTAGCCTCTGTCTTGTAGTGTTGAGCAAGGTAGCCAATTCAACCACCATTACATGTCATGCAAGTTGTTGTTGGTCTTTAATCCAATATCTTGTAGAATTCCCAAAAGACAGCTCTAAGATCAAGTCATTTGAGTTGGTCAATCAAGATCTCTGCTTTACTCAGCCTTCTTTTAGATCAAAAAAAGCTCTACCAATCCTGCCGTTGGACTATTGGCACTAAATCTCTTCACAGGTCCAGTAATTCTCAATGTTTTCTCATTCTTTCTCCTATCCGTATAACATTTTCTTTTATTGTAAATAACTCGGTCTTAACTTTGAGTTGATGTATCCATATCTCGTTCTACAAATGAAAATATGCCTTATAATATTTATTACTTGTACACTTACCTAATGTAACTCAAATTAACTAATAAGGTCTTTATACTACTATGACAAAAAAAAATTCAAAAAATACCTAAATAAATATCGAAAGTTAAATAGTTCAGATTTAATATCGTAGGATGGTTCGTTCAGGAACTCTATCGTACAGTTCATGTGAAAGATCCAAACAACTTGGCAAATCGAGTTAATCTGATTATGCTAATAAATAAATGTTTTCGACGATTCAAGATAAAAGTTTATAGGGCCTGCCTGTCTTCAAAGAGTGCAAAATAAGGTTCCTCAAAAGTTACGAAATACCATAGAACCAAGTGCAAATGTAATGTAGATAGGTAGCATCTCTTCGAGTTATATTGTCTGGGGCCAAGAGTACCATTAAACCAAAGACAAAATATGAAGAGAAACTGAAAGGTATAGCAGATGGAGTGATAGCAGAACCACAAAGGAATTGCGAACGACACAGGATAACTTAGAAGCATATAACTAGATCCCTCGTACATAAACTCTCAGTAGATAAGACTCTAAGATGGCAAACTCTTCAGACACGACTGTATGACCAACAGTTTAGCATAGATGACGGCAACATCTACTCAGAAAGCGTAGACTTCAGCTCCCCACTGTTCTGCAGTTCCAATATGATATCGCATCCCCCTATCAGCTCGCCTTTGTAGTAAAGCTGAGGATACGTCGGCCAATTAGAAAAAGTCTTCAATCCCTGCCTTATTTCTTCATTGGTGAGAATATCAAAAGACCCAAAGCTGATTCCTTCATCCTGAAGGGCATTGACGACTTTGGAGCTGAAACCGCACCGAGGAGCATCTGGTGTGCCCTTCATAAAAAGCATAACTGGTGATGAGGTGACCAGATTTTTTAGTCTGTCCTCGAGAGTGACCTTTGGAACAATTCCTTTTTCAGCTAGAATCATCTTCAGCTCCCCACTCTTCTGCATCTCCATCACGATATCGGATCCTCCAATCAGCTCACCTCCTATATAAAGTTGTGGATAGCTAGACCAGTTAGAGAAAATTTTCAGACCCTGCCTCACTTCATCGTCGGAGAGGATATCAAAGCTCTCAAAAGCAACCTTCTCTTGCTGAAGAATTTCAATAACCTTATGACTGAAGCCACACTTCGGTTCCTCTGGTCTACCTTTCATGAAGATGATGACAGGGCTTGAATTTACAAGAGTTCGAAGACGAGAAGCCAATTCAACATTAAGGCCCGTGGAATCAGAAATGCCTCCACCTTTTTCAGGAATAGAAGTCTCGGAGACATCTTTTTCACTTTCTGCAACTTTGGTTTCTTTAGAATTGATAGGAACTCCACGATCTCTGAATACATCTTTTAACTCACCACTTTCATGCATAGCAACTGCAATATCACCACCACCAAGAAGCTCACCCTTGCAAAAGAGCTGAGGGAAAGTCGGCCAATTGGAAAACTTCTTCATTCCCTCACGGACCTCATTATCAGTAAGAATGTCAAAGCTTCCAAATTCCACTCCCTCATCCTTCAAAATTTCAACAACCTTTCGGCTGAATCCACACCTTGGCTGCTCTGGACTTCCTTTCATGAATAGGAAAACAGGGTGAGAATTGACAAGCTGCCATAGACGCGTTGTCAGTCCACTCGGGTCAGAGTTTGCATTTTCATTTTTGGAAGAATTATTTTCCTTTGCCATGTCTTTCACTGCTTCCAGAACTGTAGGGCCAGCAGCAATCCCAAGGCTTGCAGGTGAAGCAGATTCTACAAGGCTTGTGGATCCAGCAACTTTTGCAACCCTGTTAGCCAAAATGGATGGATTTGCACCCTCAAGTTTATCCACACTTTTACCATCCTGGCAAAAGGTAATTTAACAAATATATTAATGTATTTGGAAGACGGCAGCCAATAAACAAAATCCTGGGAGGTTCTGCAGTGTCACACTTCCACTCCACACTGATGTAGCATGATGAATTCATCAAATCAAACAAAATCACAGGTTATGAGATATCCGTGCTGCGATGAACTGAATTTTAAATTCCCCAGGTTCATCTTATGTTTGAATTAAAAAAATAATTAGACTGCTAAAATATTCCAACAAACACTATAATGATCAAATATTATCATTAAAAAATTGGTTATAGCCCTAACTACATAGATGTTTAAAAAAAAGTGAATTCTCACAAGGATAAGGATGAAGGTGCTACAATGTTATTTAAGTGAAATATGAATCTGGTTGCTGTTAGCAGTCTAAGTTCAGTCCAATATAACATGTTAATACTCAGAATTGATCAAAATCCTGATACAATGTTGTTCAACAGTAGAAAACCTCCTAATTTTACAGAACATTCCCAATATAAACTTGGTTTCAACTAATCTACGAGGGGCACCTTTTATAGATTAGAAAAGGTCAATTTATGTCCACCATTAACAAATAAATTGCTGTCCTGAAAGCACTAACCTTGAAGAAAACGAAGTATGGAACAGCTGCAACTGCATACGCTTCAGAAATTTCTGGCTGCTCTTCTGCTTCAACCTGAGAAAATTACAAGCTTCAAGTATCAAGATGTTACACAAAACAGGAGCTGGAATTGACCTTCAATGTCAAAAGACCAGAAGAGATTATGAACCATAACTGAAGAACCAAGAAAAGGAGAAGGTAGACCAACACAAGGATGCTTTCTTATTGAAAATAATGATATACCTAAAGATTTAGCAAGAAGGAAATAATAAGATTGAGCCATAAAAAATTATCTTCAAATATTAATCTTATATGACATATTTTACTCCATATAACAAATTTATTGTAGGTGAAATATAGTTTGTTTTAAGGTATAAATAACATTTATAGAACTCTATTTATATTTAAAATAATACAAAGGACAATCACATCTATTTTCTGGTTGTGGAAACATTTATATGTTTCAATTGTGCATTAATACAATGTAAGCTATATTTACTTTCCATAGACTTTTCCACCTGCTTAATCAAAATCAAGACTTGGAGCCTAATCATTTCTCCTTAGATTAAAAAAAAAATCCCTGATTAACCTTCTAGTGCATTGTACATTTGCACTTAGGTTTCACTTGACTTTTAATGTCCTATATTTAAATATAATTTATGTTGTTTTTATTAGATGAGAACTATTTTTTAGGTAGTGCCCCCCTGTTAAAGCTTAAGATGGAATCTTCTCAAGAAGCCCTAGAAAACACAAATAATCAAGTATGTTACAAAGATTGGCATAAAAGCTTGCAATACAATCCAACCTAGACAAGCAAACAAGGACGGATAATATTCTTGTAACTTTCCAAGACTAAGAACTCATACATGTGATCGAGGACAATATCATCGCACCAAGTCTAAATAATAGTAGAAGCACTTGTTCTTAACATTCAGATTCTTATAAGTTGATCTCATATGCTAGATGTAGAAAAATCTAAAATCTAACTATGATGAACCAGACTTTTAGTGGACACAAAAATGATCTCTTTCCTTCTTATCAACCATTGGTGTCCTTCCTCAATTTCTTCTGTGTTAATCTTTGCTTCGTCTATCGTTTTTGAACAAAGATGACAAGAAATTTCTTGTGATACAAAATCATCATAAATTTTTTTAGAACCTTTTAAGTGTTGATTATGGTAAAAGTCAAGTGATAGAGGTATTAAGTTAGTTCCACCTGTAAAGAAAAAATATCCTGTAATGGAATATGTTATTTACCATGATGTAAAACTCATAGAAAGTTTCAATCTGATTTATCAATAACCTAATCAGCTAGAAGTAGAAATAGTTGATAATGTTGTTAACGAGTTTAATGCTAATGATTTCCTACATAGTCTTAACCAATCCAGTTTTCTAAACCAACCCATGCATATCGTTACACAACAATAAGAAGGTTACATGTACAAAGACCATAGCAGATCCCAACATGATGATATGATGGTGGACTCAACTGGGGTGAGATTAAGCAGATCTTCCTTCATTGATCAGGGGCCCAAGAAGGCTAGGAGAGTGCCTCTATCTGTCATGGATTTAGAGCAGATAAAGGGCCTTAATGGTTCAAAAAAAGTAAAAAGTAGAATGGTGAGGCTTATCCAACTTGAATCGTCTGCTCTTTCTTCTGCTGAGCCTTTTTATTGTAAGGCTTTGACTTCTAAGACTTCCTGTCATTTACTTTCAACTAGTGTGTATCTGAACATAGATTCTGACATGATAGTCATGTGTTGATATGTTCACATTAAGTGTGATTAGCAACTACTAGCACATTTTAAGCTCATTATTAGTGTTAAGTTGATACTGTATGTTGGTGCTAAAGATTAGGATCTACAAAATCATTCTTCATACTAACACCAATGTATTATCAAAGTAGTTGTCCATACTAAATATCAGATCTAAATGAAATATGATTATGTACATGTAATTCCTCCACATGGAAGACTGAAGGAAGAGTGGAAGGCTGTGAGCTGCAGCACTAAATATACTATCAAAACAGAGAACATTGAATTGACTCAAAAGTACAAAAGTAATGAAATAATGCATTTTCAACCAGAAGCATCACAAGTTTCAAGGTGAAAGCCCAAAATTACCCTGGACCACACTGAAGAGCAAATAACAGGAACTATATAAAGCTAACCGATAGAGTAACCTAAGGATTACAAGAAGAAGCATGCATGATCCTTACTACTACCAGCACTTATATGAACATGCAAGCAAATATTGATCGAGTACCATTCATCTTTTAACAAGGAATCAATTATTCAAAATCAGTTTTTTACAAGAATAGGTTGTGCTTTTGTTTGGAAGTCAGTCTACGTGAAAAAAAAGATAGGATAGGTTGATAAGTAGATCAATAGTGCAGCAAGCAACATAGAGAAGAACCTCCAATATGATAAACACCATAGATATACTGTAACCTATCTCAAGTCGTCCGTTTAGATGATCTTATTCAGACTGAAGCAGTGCATCTTCGAGTGCCTGGGGAGACTAAAGCAACAGTTGCAATTAAAGCAACCATATGCAGGAACCTAAGTTGGCAGAACCTTGTCAAAATTACCCGTTTGAGCAGCAAAAAAAAAAATCTCGAGTATTATCAGCAGACGTCTATCTTCACCAGGTTCGGTGCTAATTAACAGAAACCCCAGCCACAAACAAGAACGTTATAGCACGCCCATAAAAACCCTAACCCCTTTCCGGTTCGGCACCGAGAAAACCAAAAGAACACCGAAAATCATATCATCAGCGACGCAAACGAGTTCAGAACGCTAAGCCCCGTACAAAATCTAGGAGACAGCGAATCAAAGAACGAATCTTTTCCTAAAAATTGCAACACAGAGGGAAGACACAACAAGCGAACGACGAAAATAGGGAGAAGGGGAAGGGGGATACAGACCCTGAGGAAGAGGGCTTGAGGGAAGTCGGTGGCGAGATGGGCGAAGACTTGATCCATCTGCTTCGAGGCCTCGCACCACGACGCCCAAAAGTGGACCACCACCGGCGCCGCCCCGTGGAGCGCTTCATCAAGCTGTGCCTTCGATCCGACGTCCTTAACCACGCCGCCGCCACCACCGCCGCCGCGCCCCATTGTGTCAAGCCGATCGAGTGGAGGAGAGATTTCGTCTCATCAGACGATATCGACGTATTTATAATTTTAATAAAGTTCGGGTTTATGGTCCGTTTTTAGAGTATCTTTATTATTCGTGCGTAGATGTTGAAAGATTGTGATAAAGATCGATTGGACACGACACCTGAAGCACCGAACAGCGAATAAGACGATAACATTATAACGGCCGTTATAATGATTTTGAGGTGTCTAAACTGCCGTTTTAACACGATCACTCGTATTACAAATGCTTTCATTCACAAATAATTATGTAAACCGCAAACAAACATTACAGAACATATCATCATCCTATCGACAAATACAGCTACAAAGAGAAGTAAATTCCATAATCTATTCACATACCTTTTTTCTGCCTTGGTGTTTATATATCATCCTTGGCATTTGTAGAACAATCTAGCAGTGCGTATGGACTGCGCAAATGCAAATTTAACGTGCCATCTCATCAGAACAAAGTTTATACGAATGCTACGGGTAATGCATGAATATTAAAATGGCTAAAAGTTGACTACAAGGGGAAAATCAATAGACGATAGTACCAATCATATGCTTCAAACACCATACTAGGTTGACATTATAAAGAGGGAAAACTACCAGACAATTTACATAGCATCTGATGATTACATCAGTGTTCGAAATTACACATCGGTCAGAAAAGAAACACTTCCTAATTTAAGCTCACACTTAGACAAAAGAAAAAGAAAAGCCCATCTTAAGATGCCATCGTTGTGGGCGTTTACCATGGTGCAGATAAGATAGCTTTGAAATTTTCTTCAGCAGAATTATGTGTCATTTCAGCTTCCAGGATATTTACTTGCAATTTTGATATCTCGGAATCATTGCTGCTCCTTTCCCTGATGACTGAATCTTTTTTATCACGGAAGCTGGCAAGATTTTGCTCCAGTTCCAAGATAGCTTTATCAAATGCTGCAATTAAAGAGTCTAGCCTCTCATTATCATCTTTTTTCTCTAACATCTTCACTTTGAGTGCTGCTTTTCTAGTCTCACACTGCCTTCGGTTGACATGCATCTCAAGCAGGTCCTGAAGGCGCGACCGCAAACAATGAACATTGAATCCATTTGCCTCAAAGGCGCTGAGTGCCCTCAACCTTCCCTCAATAGTTGCTTGTGCATCATCAATATGTATCTGCTGAATATTGGTAACTAAGTTGGCAAATGATATCATAAGACCAATAGCCATTCCTTCGCGAAACTCCATAGAGTACTGCTCCAATGGGTGAAAATGTGGCTGTTGAGGCATTACCTGGAAGATTTCCATTGACTCTATTGGTTCCCACATGGATGAAGTCTTCGAGAATGGCATCAGTTCCTCTTTTAAAGGTGACCCTGTAGAGGTGGGATCAATCAAGGCACCCATACCCTCAAAGATAACTGTCTCAGATGGTGCTTTATTGTGATTAATCTCAGTACAGCTTCCCCCAATTACTGATGGAATAATCTGGTCTACAGTGTAAACCCTTGCATTGTTAAGAACACCACCACATGTAGTTCTTAATGAGCTTGATACAACATCTGGCAAAGATTGTGCTACCAAGCACCTGATCCTTGAGTTCCCTGCAGTCAAAGGTTTTTTTTTTATAGCATTGAGTATAATCATATTGACAATAATTAACTTGGTTTTTGGCCCTGTAAATGCTTATGGCATCACTAGCAGATGAATATGCTGAAGCAAAGACAATGTCAACGAAAAAAAGAAAGGGAATAAAGATCATTCTGACCTTCAAACATAAACCAATTGATAATTGAGCTCACCTACTACATCCAGAATTGGTGTGTTTCCTTGAAGCAATAATACATCATTTTGTTGGCAAAGTGGTGAAGTATCTTGGCATAAACAACCTGATAACTCATTCTTATCCCTACTACCATCGCTTGTGAAGACCTCATTAGCTGATTTGTTAGAATTTATAGGTTCACCTAATAATTTAGTACTACAGATGTCAGCAAATAAATTTTACCACACAACTTTAAGATGGTAGGGCTTACATCTTATGGAGGCACACATGCTGCTGAAGCATCTCATTGAATCTACTTTGCTTGGCCTCCTTTTGGTCTCATCTTGTGCTTGCTGTCTCACACTCTAGTAACCAGGAGAGGAAAAAGAAAAAAAGACTCATGTAAGAAATATTGATTTATGCAAAAATATGATAGAACCATGGAGAAAAATGTTCTTACATCATCACTGTTGGCCATTTTTAGACGTCGTGGAGCCTTAATGATGAGCTTCCTTCTTCCCTTTGTAACGTTCAGACTAGAACCATGGACACCTTCAGAGTTCCTCTGTTCTGCATATTGGAAAAAACCATTGATTTCATGACTAATTGGTGCACCACTGACTTGAGTTACCTTTGATTGATGCTCTGATCCATTGCCACTGTTACGTGGAGAAACTTCATCCCTGACTGGTATTTTGGGTAAACCATTCTTCTGTGCATTAAGATGCTCATCTAATAAGGGATTAGGTGGCAATGTTGTACCCACATTGGCCATATCAGCAATTTCCCCTAAAAATGGGCTTTCAGAATGATGCTTCTCCACTGAAGAGCTATATTCTATCATTGGCATTGCAACAGAAAGGTTAATCTCAGTCATTGGAGTTGCAGGGTATCCTACAAGTAGTGAACTACATGGTGATCCCATGCTGTATTCCAAAGAATCCACCTTCTTCATGTTGTTGCAAACTTGTGAACACTCAAGCTGACCCTCTGCTTTCTTATGTTTCAGACTCAAGTTAGTAGAGCCAGGTTCACATGTGACATCAACATCAACATCATCATCATCACTAGAAGTTGACACTGAAATGGGAAGATGATATCTTTTGCCAGAATGTGAATTTCGTTTACTACCAGTAGACCTGGCTCCAGCTAGCGCTGTCGATGTCATCTGCCGAGATATCAAATACAATGGCATACAAATGTTCATAAGCATTACCAAGATTTGATGAAAACATCATGTATCCAGCCTTGACTGGAGTAACCACAATCAACAATAAATTCCAGATTCCTAGCTACGAACTACTGCATGCCTATGTTGCATACTAAAATACTTAAACATGTAACTGACTGAACTAATCATCAATATAAATTAATCATTGTTAACTTTATTGTATACTAATGTGTTTTTAGTCCCCCAAACCACTAAATACAAGTAAAGATTCTACCATCACTATTCAATTCTACATTGAATTGACATAATGGCATAGTGGCTGAAAGCACCCTCCCAAAACACTAAAATCAAATTGGTTACACTTAATATCCAGGTTAACAAACAGCCCTAATCATCCATAGGCATTTACAAGTAATAGATTAAACAATTCATATAAGCTAGCAAACAAGTGATTTAACAAACAAATATTTTCTGAAAACTTATGTGATTTAGTTTTATGCCAATCTAAAGCATCATGGGAAACCAATAATAATGCCTCGTTTAAAGCAAAAGTGACACCTGAGACTTGAAAACCCACTGCTGACCATTCCAAAATCGGCGGTGTCTGAGCTCAGCATAACCAAACTCCGTCTCATTCTCATCGTGCAACATCTTGATAATGTACTTGGACCCATTGACTATCTTTGAAATCATTCCTGGCACCCACCCGCCATGGTGAAGCACCTCCACCTCATCATTCAAGGCAAAATCCTTCACCTGGGCGGCATTTGGCTGACAGGATCTTATGTATTGAGCATCAACAATCTCTCTCAGAAGTTCATCGTTATTCTCAGCTTTCAGATTCTCATACTCTACCAAGACTGTACTGCTGTTGAACACTTCCACAACACTAGCGCCAAACCAGGCTGCGCCATAGTTCTCTCTGTCCCGACTGACTTCGACTTGAGCTCCAATTGAGAACGCTGGCTCTTCAGCTCTCTGACATTAGGCAAAGGAGAAAGCTTTAATACAATAATTACTCGTAGCTAAAGCAAACGGGTCTCCTAACTCATTCGCACTCATAGCTAGAGCAAACAGTGGTGGAACAGAAAAGTTCCACGGAGACATAAACCCTTGTCCTCAGAATGAAGCATAATGTACCAAAGATAAAACCATTGCGAGAGGTGCGACCTTTACCTGCTCGTCCACAGGTACCCAGCGGCCGCGTACCCACTGAAGTTGGGGCCGCATTTGAGACTCCTCGAACACTACCTCTTCCCTGCTTGTAGGAAAGGACACGAGGTACCGACTAGTGGTCGGTCCATGGAGGACGGCGAATATGACGCCGGCCCACCACCCGTCGTTGTGGAAAGCCTCGACGAGATCGTGAAGACTGTAGCGGCCTCCGCCTGAGGAGGCTGCGTCCGCGGCCAGTAGCGGCGGTGGTTGGGGGCGTAAATTAGAGCGCTGGACAACCTCGCGGAGGGGCTGGGATGGATCGTGGTCCTCGACGAGGAAGGCATAGACGACCTCGAAGCGGCGCTGCGAGAGCTTCCGGACGACGGTGGCCTCGTACCACGCCCCTCGGAACCCGTCTTCATCACTCCGAACCTCCACCTTCGCCCCCACCGCGAACGCACTGCCGCTGCTCCTCCTCCTCTTCATGCCGCGGGGTCTGTCCGATCTCCCCATCAGGGTTAGGCTTCGATATTTCCAACACCAAACTAGGGGGCAACGGAAGAGAGAGAGAGCGAGAAGAGACAACGACAAGACCATTGCTCTGGTCCACCCCTGCGGTTTACTTACCTGATATCATCTTACCTCCTCGGGAACCGCGACATCGGGAGAGAGGGAGTGGGTGAGAATTTCCCAAGACGCACCGGGGTGCCCGCGAGAGGAAGGGGGAAAGGGAAAGAAGTGGGAGTGGTCGAAGGACGTACCAGTACCAGTGCGCGGATCGAAGCACAAAAATGCGGGAAACTGAAATCTGCCGTTCAAATCTTTTCTCATGGAACATCAGGACCGTCCATCGCTTTGCAGGTCAAGGATTCTTAAATGATTTTTGCCCACAATTTTGACCGAAGAAAACGAATCTTTATAATTTCATACTAATATCTTTTTATTATCTTATAGTTATAACAGATGTACATGTGAGCGGTATTAGTAGCTTTTATGCGGTAGAAAATAACATTATATTTATTTAGTCGAAACAACGACGAGACAAAAATAAGACAAACACTTTTGGAGTTCTAATACAAAAGCAATGGAATTGAAAGAGAGCAATCTACAGAATAGCACGTCCAAGTTGCAAAAGATGTCACCACTGCTTTCATCTGCCTCGTGCTCATGGAAGTGACTGCACTCGAGGCAATGCCTCGTAAAGAGATGTACCATAAATGACTACCCCTCCTCCTTATCAAGATTGCCAGAGAACCAAATATAAGATGGACTACCCCGCAATCTACAATTTATATGAATGGGCCGACAAGCTTAGGTGGTAGACATTTTATCCACCGAATGATATCTTAACACACAGGGACTTATTTTACCCATGAAATGGCCTTCCGTCTTCGACCTATATTAACTAAAACCTCATGCACTGAACCAAATTATTTTATTTATGTTGATGACACCTTCATATGTGAGGAGATGCAAGGGAGGCAAATTAAATATATAAGAATATATATATATATATATATATATATATATATATATATATATACTCACACATATTTTATATAGAATATGTGAGGAGATGCAAGGGAGGCAAATTAAATATATAAGAATATATATATATATATATATATATATATATATATATATGCTTCCACACATGTTTTATACAGTAGAATATCTTTTCCTAAGCACAGGAGTTGCAAAACTCTAACCATTTTAGTTCAAAGACAATTTGGCTAAAATGTCAACAGCAGAAAATTACGCTATCAAGATGGCAGGTTATATAAAAGTTGCAGTAATATCATACGGTCAGCAAGTAATTCCATGAATATTTGTGTAGAAAGCTAAGATAAAAGATATGGCAAGAAATAAAAATCCTAATAATGTACATAGAAAATAAAATTGTAAGCTGACAGTGGAGCATGTAATCGAGAGCATTCCTACTATATCATTGACCTTGTTTACAATCTTGACAAAACACAGGAAGCAATTTCAAATGCTATTGAAATCTTCCATCCTTCGAAAACAAGCATATTTTAAGAGAATTTGCAGAAATTGTTTTCATCACCTCTTTTTTCTCAGGTAAGCTTCGAATAATTGCATTGAGCATGGCAGAATTTGAGGAACAACCGTTTACTACATTGATAAAGCCAACTCATTAGCCTCATCCAGTGACACTTCTTTGGGGAAAGCTTTAACGACGAGGTGTATGCTATAACATCTGGCTTCAAGTCTTCCGTGAGAATAGCACTGGAAATATCTCTTACTGCACCAATTTTATCAGTCTAAAAGTTCACTTATTATGACGTCAAAGATTTTTTTTAATGTGTCAACTAGTTGAGATCTTGACAGTTTATCGCAAGGTCATAGGCTCGAATCTCGCCTTCGCAAAAAAGAAAGGTCGAAGGTTTCCATCAAGAGTTTTTTCTGAGACAAGCTATCTTTGATTATTGATCTTAACATAGTCCATCCATTGTTATGTGGTAGGTTGCGATGTCCGTGCTGACTTTGCTACAAGCATCTTCTTATGCAATATTTTGCACAACCATCCCCACCTGATACAATCCATCTAACACTGTTATAAGATATCACTGTGGGTTTCAATACCTCATGGTTCATTTCACGAAGAAATCCTAAAGCGTCATCTGCTTCCAAGCTCACAAAAGCCACTGATCAATGTACTGTAAGTAGCAACATTGGCCAAAATAACAATCAAAACCATAGAATCAAATATTTGGCAGCTTCGTCAATTCTTTTCTCTAAACAATATCCATTAATAAATATGTTATAACTGTATCAGGCCAAACACCTCCTTGAGTCATCATACCCACTAGCTTTTGTGCTTCGTTGGCTTTCTCATCTTTACATAGAGCATCAATTAATATATTAAAAGACACATCATCTGGATAAACTCCTTGATCTTTCATCTGTTCAAGTAAATTATTGACTTCTTTCCACTCACCAGATTTGCAATTGCCCCAGATCAACGAACTATAACTGTAGACACCTGGTTTCAGCCCTTGATCAACCATGTCATTGAAGAGTGTACGATCTTCTGAAAGTTGCCCAATCTTGCAATATCTGTCGAAGATAGGACTGTAAATAACAACATTAGGTGTCACTCCTTCACCTATCATTTCATTAAACAAAGACATGGCCTCATTCATTCTCCCATTCTTACAACATGCACTAATCAGGATTCCATAACTATGAACATTGAGCTCAAGTCCCTCTTGCACCATGGAATTAACAACTTTTGCCGCATTATTAAGGTGACCTTCCAAAACATATTCGTGCATTGATAAATTATAGGACCTAATGTTAGGCTCATTACCTCTCGCAATCATTGGATCCATAGCTTATGTGCTTCACCAGCCTTCCCTTTTCTGCAGAGAGAATTCATTAAAGTGTTGTATGTCACGGTGTTTGGTATAAGACCTCAATTCAACATCTCCTGTAAGAATCCAATGGCCTAAACTAGAATCTCCATGAATAAGAGAAGTGTACATGACGATGTCTGGCTCGACACCTGTAACAACCATTTGCTGAAACATTTCAAAGGCCTTACTCAGAGCACCGACTTTGCAATGGGCACTGATTAGTACACTGTATGTCAAAACACTTGGCATACACCCTAGAGCAACCATTTCTTGAAATATCTTGAAAGCCTTCTCTAAAAATCCCTCTTTGCAGAGGCCACTGATGATCGCACCATAAGTTACAGCATCTGGTGCAACACCTTCACGAATCATTTATTCGAAGAGTTTGAAGACACTGTGCATATCTCCCTTCCTGCAAAAACCCTTCTGATGCAATCAAAGTGCCCTGCCCGTGTTCCCGCTATCACAAAGACCCTTGATGAAAGTATTGTATGTGATCAGATCAAGTACGCAACCCATCTCAGGCATTATCTCAAACAGGTTGGCGGCGTCCCCGATCCTCTTCTCCGGACAGAGACCTCTGATTAGGGTACTGAATATTACGGTCGTCGAACTGCAGTCGCGCTTCAGCATGCCACCGAGTACACCGAAACCCAAATCCACGAGGTTCATGCGGCAGCAGCAATCGATCAGGATGGCAAAGGTGACGGCATCAGAACCCCATTCTTCCGGCTGAAAAGCAAAGGAGAGTTGGGTAGTGTTGCGTCTTCCTCATCCGGGAGATGGTCGTGTGTAGGACGTTAAAAGCAACGATGGATGGTCTGGGGTTGGATTTCAGCATTCGAATGAAGAGGCCGGAAGCCTCTTCGATTTGGAGAGACCCCAATCGATGGCGTTCCTTCACCAGCTTCTCCAGTTGGGCGGCGGTGAGGCGACTAGAAGGAGGAGGTGATGCGGAGCTCATCACGCCTCGTCTTGCAACCGTGGTTAGGTGCAAAGGCGAGCGATCGGGGCGAGGGCACAACCGGACCATCCGCCTCTGCAGAGGTAAGTTGTCGGAGTCCACCCATTTGCTATGTTATAAAAAGCCATAAATACTCCGTCTAAGTATAATTACTTGGGCGAGAATCCTCGGCAAAGCCTTCTTTTTTGTTTTTTCTTCTCCGTTTTCCATGAGGTAAAACTTTTTTCATATCTTTGAATGTACGCCACCATTACTGATGTCAAGACCCTGACATACATAACAATAGATCTCCTTTTTGCTGTATCTGTTCCTAGAGTGAATCAGTTCACCGATTGTAGATCGATCCACATAAATCGATTCAATTTCTTAATTGTAAAAGTTACTGTTAAACTGAGCAAGAACATAAAGGGCTATAATGGTCAAACCTCCGAAGTGATGGATCTGAGCGCTAATATGATCTAACCTCCAAAGATGTGGTTCTCGATACTAATATTGCTGAACCATTCGAAGGGATATTTTTCGATACCAACATAATAGTTTACCAAAGTTAAGATAATAAAACTCTCAAATAAATAGTTCATGATATAAATAAGATTGAACCCGTCGGAGAGATGGCTCTCGATACTAACATAATCTAACCTATGAAAAAATAGTTCTTCATACCAATATGATTGGAACTCCTAAAGAGGTGTTTCTCGATACTAACGTAGTTGAATCATAGAAGAAGTGATTCGATTGAAGAGGTGGCTCTTGATGTCAATATAGTCGAACACCCGAACAGGTAGTTCCTAACACTAACATAGTTGAACCTCGAAGAGGTAGCTCTTAATGCCAACATGGTTGAACATCTAAAGATATGATTCCTAACACTAATATAGTAGAACATATGAAGAGGTAGTTCTCAAAATTAACATAATTGAATTGTTTGAAGATGTAACTCTCCACAATAATGTAATTGAATTCGATTATAAAGTATCCCTCAATGATGACAACCAATTCGATCCAAAAGCATTTCCCGACAATGATGGAGGCTAAATCAACATAAATGTATCTTTTGACAATAAGGGCGAATTGTCCCAAATGTATCTCTCAGACAAATATTTGAATTAGCTCAAAACACTCCACTTCGACAATAACATACTTAGATGGCCTAAATCGTTCCCTTTCAACGATAGCTTGGTCGGAAAAGATCCAAAGTACTTATATTGACAATAACTCATATTCGATGATAATATGATTAAATCAACCTAAAGCATTCCTCCAATGATAAGATTGTAAAACCATTATTTTTGAAGTCATATTTAAGCAAAAGTTTTATCATGCTCCATCTAGCATTAAAATTATGATCATGTAATAATGCATAACCCCATATTTCTACTTAATCCATCAAATTATTTACTAATTTAAGCATAAAAGAGATTTTATCAGTCCTAAACATAATTTTTTCTTATAGTATCCTGTTCAAACTCATTCATCTTTCAATATTAAATTTATTACATATTTGTATTTGAATCAAGGTAAACTGTGAACCCCTCTTGGTATGGGACTATTTTAATAATAGTCAAGATAATAGATTACCCTACTTCAATATCCTTGATGTGTGAAATACAATAACCATGTTAGCCAAATACATTAGATAGTATAAAAATCTATAAACTCCTATAAACACAGAAGGAACGAATTGCAGAAGTTTGATCATGAATAATCATTATATAAGAACCATAACTTGGTTCCATCGAAGATCCAACTTTGGATGATACATTATCCCGAGTGAGACACTGCAAATAGATTTCATAAGAATTTGCTTAAAAATTATTGTATCTTCTAATAAATTCTCTCATCCTTTGAGCTCTTAGCATGATGTAGCCTAAATATCTCCAATTTGGCATTTGTGTGCACACTAATAATCAGTAGGTGATAGGGAACATTTTAACAACCAATCCCTATCCGCTAATTGGAGACCATAGGAGTGTTGACGTGGAAGAAAAGGATCGAGTCATCCCCCCCCATAGGGCAATGACATGGGGGAGGTTATAATCTGTTGACCTTGTAGGGAAATCTATGGATGACATCACATGTGTAGCAAAAAAATAAAAAATAAAAATCCTAGATTTCCCAGAAAGGTGTTCATTGTCGTGTGAAGATTGATGCACAAAAAACTACGAAATTAAAAATTACATATGAAATAGTTGTGTTACCTAGGGAGATCGTAGATCCCTGAATTCCTACAAATCTGTAAGATAGGATGAAGAATGTCAATTGTCCTCCTCTCTAGCGATGATCTACATAGTAGGAGCTACGAAGACGCTCCTCGAATCACTGTCCAAATCTATATACCTACAAGTTAAGGAGAATGAGAGAGGAGAATTAGAGGTGACAACCAAGAAGGCCCAACCTATGACCCTTTGGTTCCCTCCTATTTATAGAGGCCCCTTAGAAGATGCAGACAACCCTACCTCAGGTCGCTCCTCATTCGTCCAAAGTATCCAAGAGAAGTTAATCCCGATAAATTTTTGTCTCCCCTCACCAGAGGCCTTTGACGACAACTATAACTAAGCAGAGCACATTATCGCTTTCCAAGCTCAGATGTCTCTATACGATATCTCAGATGCTCTAATGTGCCGAGCATTCCCAATGACACTTAGGGGCTTGACATGAGAGTGGTACAATCATTTGAAGCAATTCTTGGTCTCTTCCTTCACTTAGCTCGTAAAAGAATTCGAGTTCCACTTCCTTGGGAACATATGCCTAAGGTTGTCCATAGTAATATTGCTCGGGCTAAGATAGCGAAAGGACGAAACTCTCTTTGACTTCGTCACACGGTTCACTAGCAAAATCCTAGGCGTGTAGAATGCCCACCCCTCTCTAGTGATATAGGCTTTTATGATGGGCCTAAGGCCCACTTATGCTTCTTTTAGTCGTTGGTAGAGAGACCATCGACAATAGCCCTGAGAGATGCTTTAGAGGGCCAAACAATATATAGCTGTAGAAGCAATGATCTCAGGTAAGTATGAAGAAACTCACATAAGGTCGTGCCAAGAACCACCTCGGACACTAACCTCGGGCTCGTCGTGGAGGAGGAAATATGATCAACCCGAAATACCTCATTTGAGGTCCGAATTAGCTCCCCTTAACATGACAAGGATTGAGATCCGCTACAGCAGAGAATGGAAGAAGTCTACTACGATGGAGAGAAAATTTGAAGGCCCGCCATGGTGGAAGCTTGAGATTTGCTACAACGGAGAAGGGAAGAAATTTGCTATGGCAGAGAGAAGATTTGAAGGCCTACCACAATGAGAGTTTGAGATCCACTATGGCGAAGAAGTGATGAGATTCGTCACAATAGAGAGAAGATGAAGGCTCGCCATGGTGGGAACCCTGAGATCTACTACAATGAAGTGGGGAAGCTATCACAGTGGAGAGAAGAAGCCCGCTATGATGGAAGTCTCAGGCCAAATGTGCGGAAGTCTCAGGCCAAATGTGCCTCAGACATATGAGTTAGGAAAACTTGACCAGTGCCAAGATGAATTTGTAATGGTAAAGACACCAAGCTAAATGTGCCCGAGGCGTGTGATTGAGAAAAATCTAACCCACACCAAGATGAATTTGCCACAATAGAGACATTGGGCCAAATGTGCATGAGGCGTGTAGGTCAGAAAAACCCAACTCGTACCAAGACGAATCTGCTACAATGGAAGTCCCAGGTCAAATGTGCTTGAGGTGTGTGAGTCAGGAAAACTCAACCTGTGTTAAGACAACTCTGCTACGACGGAAATCTCGTGCTAAATATGCTCAAGACAAGTGGGTCGGGAAAACATGACCCACATCATGATGAATCTACTACGATGAAAGTCTTGAGTCAAATATGCCCAAGGTGTATAAGTTGGGAAAACCTGATCCACTCCAAGACAAACTCGTTATGGCAGAAGTCTCGGGCCAAATGTGCCACAGGCGTGTGAGTCGAGAAAACCTGACCCACGCTAAGATGAATCCGTTATGATGGAAGTCTCGGGCCAGATGTGCCTGAGGCGTGTGAGGCGAGAAAATCATACCTATGCTGAAACAAATTTACTACGATAGAAGTCTCAAACTAGATGTGCCCAAGGTTTGTGAGTCACGAAAACCCAACCAACACTAAGAAAAATCCACTATGACAAAAACATATGCTTAACGTGCTTGAGACACATGAATCGAGAAAACCCAACCCAAAAGATGAGATCTCGAACGCTCTCATGTTAAATGAATCAAACGACGCGCTTCAAGCCTCATCTCACAAAAACCCCAAAGCACACCTTCGCGAGAGGACAAATGATAAGAAACATTTTGGCAACCAATCCCTGTCATCTAGCTAGACATTGCAAGGGCATTGACGTGAAAGAAAAGGCTCAAGTCATCCCCCCTCTACGGGCACTAACGTGAAAGAAAAGGGCCAAGTCATCCCCCCCATTGGGCGATGACATAGGGGAGGTTACGGTCTGTCAACCCCCGT
This sequence comes from Musa itinerans, assembly GCA_001649415.1. Taxonomy (NCBI): domain Eukaryota; kingdom Viridiplantae; phylum Streptophyta; class Magnoliopsida; order Zingiberales; family Musaceae; genus Musa; species Musa itinerans. The sequence continues at coordinate 291,418 of LVTN01000174.1, forward strand.
GGACAATAGTCCATGGGAGGTCGTTTGGAGTAGCTTTGGTCTTCGTGGACCATAGTCCACGAGAAGTCATTCGGTCCTGTCGCCCCTCTGTTGGCCTCTGTGGACAACTATCTACGAGAGACTGTTCAGGCTTGTCGCCCCCCATGGACAAAATGCCAAAGAGAGGGCATTGCAACCGTTATAGATGATTCCCTGAATCGGTCATATATAAAAGTCGACTCCCGACGTCGGCCCAAGGGTTAAACTTCTCTCTAAAAACCTCTCATACTCTAGGCAATTCTCAAAAACTAACTTGAGTGTTGAAGGGATCAAGTCAAGAAACTCCCCCAACATTGACCTTTATGCAGGAATCTATCAAGGAGGCCAGAGTCCACCTTAGCCTAACCTCGGAGGTAACTCGAAGACCACCTCAGATGCCTAGTAACATTGCCACCAAGATCCGTCAAATACTGTGACTTCTTTAAGTCAAGACCAAACCTGACCAGACTAGCTCACGATCGACGTTATTCTCCCCCCAACAACAACGCGTAAACAAGACAAATTAACCGATATAACATGGTAGTAGTTACAGCATTTCATACATGCCTCAATGGGTTCGTGAAAATTCTGAGAGATACCAAACGAGGCACGACCTCAATGATGAGAATCGAAGGGCTAGGGTTTCTGGCGCTCTGGCGCGAGAATCCCATTGACGACGGAGACGCCTACGAGCACCCCGACGGCCTCCGCCCCGGCCACCGCGCCGGCCTGCAGAAGATCCCCAGCAACGCCGACGCCGGCTGACGCCACGATTCCCTCCTCCGCTGCCTGGATCTCCTTCTCCGCCGCCACGATGCCCTTCTCGGCCGCCGCGATACCCTGCTCCACCGCCTTCTCCCCCTCCTCCACGATCTCCTCCGCTTCCTCCTCGATCTTCTTTATCCTCTTCCGGAGCCCGAAGAGCGGGATTTCCTCCGACCTGGCCTGGGGAGGGAGAGCGGCGAGGGGTGCAGCGGTGGAGAGGACGAGGAAAAGCAGGCAGTTCCTCCTGCCGCCGAGAATTTGCCGCGGCGCCGGCTGAGGGGAGGATGAGGGGGTGATGAAGCAGCGGACGCCGCCACGGCGGCCGGCGCCGCAGTTAGAAAGGAGAGGGTTGAGGAGGAGCGCCGTGGAAGAGGAAGCCATGTCGACAATCTCGACTTGTGGTTGGAAGCCCCGATAGGTGTTGGAGTTATTGTTATCGTTGGGGCTGCGATCGATAGCCTTTCCTCGCCTTTTGTGGATGAGGAAACAATTCGTTTCCATTAAATTGCTGGACTAAAAAGTCGAATTTACCCTCCACACATTCAGGAGTAATGGTTTGTGTCCCAAAGGGTTAATTATATATTATCGTTGAAATTAATTATTTTACGATCGTTATACATTGATATTTTTATATCTATAAAATTAAAATATTTAATCTATTTTTTTTACATCGTCACGGAAATATTATGATGATGATAATAATTGGTGATAAGCCCTTCATTTATAACCAGTGTCGAATTTACCCTTCATAAACTAAAGAGTAATAGCTTTGACCATAGATAGTATACAGTGATGATGGTTATGATTAGACATAAGCCCTTCATTTATTACAGCTTGCTTTCCTAAACCCGACAAGTCGCGATCGGGTTGGTCTTTTGGGCCATTACCTACAGTTAAACGTTCATGACAGTGTTGATCAAGTTCTCTACAACACCAACCATCGAGTGCCACGTACCAGATAAATCAACATATCATGAAGATTCCAAGAAAATATAGTGGCTGGGTCGCATGTCCCGAGTTGCTGATCCCAATACACCGACAGCCCCCATCGCTCCTCACCGCTCGATAATGATTGTCTTAAAATAAACCCCGAACTGGTGCAAAGCTTCGTCATCAAGCTCCCTCTTCGCCGCCCTCCTTATCTTGCTGGTTTCGGCGGAGAAACGGACGAACGAAAGCAAAAGGTGGCGATCGGCCAACAGAGGCTTTCTTTCTCCTCTTTGCCTCCCCTCAGTGCCTTCCTTTGTTCGTTTCTTGCGTCAGTCGGAGTTGACTTCGTGTAAGATCGTGTCGGTAATGTTATTACCTTGATCGCACTCGTCGAGCTGTTATATTTTCCCCCTCTTTGATGCGGTTCCTTTTCGTGTTGATTTGGTTCGATCTCATCTAATTCTGCTTGAGATCTTGAGGGTTTTCGCAATTGGGTGACGGGACATTGTTTTGTTGATGTCGGCGTGTTTTGATTCCTTCCGATGCTTCATTTCCTTGCTTCATCTCCACGATTTTGGAACGTCGATTTGATTGCTGGCAGCCACGATCTCCTGTTTGATTTCTGGTTTGCTCCTTCCATCAGATATTTTCTTAATATCTTGCTCCTTTCCGTTCGAAGACCCGCGAATCGTAGTCGCAAAAAGCGTTTCTTTCGGATCGGAATCAATTCCAGATGCTTCTTTCTTGTAGCAGCCAATAACCGCATAAAGGAAGCTTCTCTTGGTAAGAACTGTTTCATTCTTTATCAATGTTTGGACTCTTTCTGCAGTGAAGTTCGTCTCTTTTTCGAACAGAACAGAGGTTAGCGTTCTGCTTTTGATTCAGGGGATCAAGAAAGACAGTGCCTCCAATGACGGGATGCAATCGTGCCATCTCTATGGAAGAGCTGCCCGCTCATCTAATTCTGGAGATACTGAGCTCTGGTCATCTAGGTGCAGCCGACCTTGCATGCTTCGAGGCAACTTGTCGGATGTTCTGTGGTGATCATGGGCTTTTTCCTGAAAGGTTTCAATCCATGGTTGAAATCGCTGCATTCCATCTTTGCAAGGCACATTCTATATTCAGTTCTCTCCCTCCAACTGCACGAACTAAGCTGCTTGATCGTTGTGGTGGAAACTGGAAAATGGTCCTGAGGTTCTTGCAATCTGTGGAGCATTCTTCCAGCAGTGTTGAGACATCATCAGGCAATGTATAGCATTTTTTCATATATAGTGTTGCTTATGCTTTTTTATATATCTTTTTTGGTATTCCATGATGAAATTATGTCCTATATTTATATACTTTAGGGTAACTTTGAAGCCATATCCTCTAAATTTGTTATGCTCATTTAATTAATCTGTACTTCCATAATGCAAATAAGACTGTTGAGTTTTTAAGGTCCTGTTGGCAAGGTTCTACTATTGTTGGGTAACAAATAATACTACATCAGCTTTAAGGGAACTCTTTGATACTGCTGTTTGTCCTTTTGTCATCTTTGACAAAAGATCATATGTCTTGTAGAAACAATGGCACTCATATCTATTCTATATAAACATATTTAACCTTTAAATAAGCTGGTTAATCGAGGAAGCTAGATTTTTGTTTCTACGTCCCTTGTTTTTGCTTCATTGAGACTCATAGATCAACCGGACCAATGTCGATCCGACCAACTTCTGTGATCCTTGTTGTCTGCATAGCCATGCCTTGCAAATGACTTCTGTTGATCGGGCTGATCCACCAATCATATTGATCCTAGTCAATTTCCAATCATTTCAAGGAACTAAACCCACAATCAGATTCAATCTATTTAGTTGATCTAGATCAATCACGATCGTATATCCTGTGACCTATCTCAAATCCGATCATCATTTTACAAACCTTGGGAAATTCAAGCTACCAAATTTAATATTATAATTTGCAATTGTTAACTATTGCTTGTGTCAGACTTATCTAATACTTTGGTAGAACTTCAAATTTGGCGAGAAGCTTGTAAGTAATAATTTATATATATTCATTCCAACAATGAGTAATGACTTTGACAATTAGGGTGAGGTTTGACCAGCTTTTTGCATCTTTGTGTTAAAGTGAGCATGTATTACATGTTTTGGCACCATTGTTTGCACATAAATTTATAACTTACAAGCAAAGTATTAATCTAGATGTTCAAGATCAAGCAACTTAAGTTTACATTTGGCTTGTTCAGGATTCTAGGAGTGTTTCTTAATTTTATAGAAGTTCTATTGAAATGATAAAACAGCTTTTGTCGTTATGGCTTTTTATAGAAAAATACCAATATGTTTACATTTAATATGGCCTCTCGGAATATGTTAGTCTGAAATGGAACATTAATGTAGACTCTATCTCTTCCAACAACTACACAATTAACAATTTCAATCTAGGATAGCAGAAAAGTAAAGTGTGTATCTTGAGTTATGAGGTGTTTGTATTAGCATTTATATGAGCCATGAGTGTCCAAACTTGAGCTCACAAAACCCAAGTTATGAATTTTGCTTTCTCAAAAGACTTGCAGTATTTTAACTCTGAGGCTTTCCTATTAGAAAAACATTGACATATATGGCAGAGGATTTAAATTTTGTTCTTTATTATGAACAAACAACCGAATTTGCAGCTACATTTTTGCTGAAATCTATTTTAATTATGCAGATGCAGGTCACTGCTGGAAGATATCACACACTACTAGTTCATGGCTCATCAGTGTACTCTTGTGGATCCAGTTCATGCGGGGTACTTGGTCATGGTCAAGAGATAACACAACGTGCTGCATTCAGCCGCATTAGTTTTCCATCTCAATCTTTTGTCACCCATATCTCAGCCTCTCACAACCATACAGCATTTGTCGTGCAATCTGGAGAGGTTGATCTTTGAAATTTATGAATTTCGTACAGCAGTTAGAGATTTTTCTTGCTTGGCTGAATGTTTTGTTGCTTTTTTAGGTGTTCACTTGTGGTGATAATTCATCATTCTGTTGTGGTCTTGGAGAAGTAGGTCATGCCATATTCAGGCCTACACGAATCGAAGCACTGAAGGGGATTCCTTGCAAGCAGGTATATCATCATGTACCATCATGTAGTTCATACTTCACATTTTTGGTACTGAGAGAGATTGTGTGGCAGGAGCACACCAAGTGCTTAGTGCTTAAATTGTTCTGCAAGCCACAAAGATACTCTTAAGGAGTTTACAAAAATATGAAAGGAGAAAACCTAGTATTGTTAAGAGAAAAGATAAATATTTGCAGGCAGGTTTGGTAGGATTGGATATTCGTTATTTTTTGACATTGTAAAATCACATTTTCAGCCATCAATGTACCTTTTGGGACTTGTTGAAAAATTGATCCTAATGCAGTGAACCAACTAGAAAATGAATGATTTCCTTGGAATAGGTATATACCATGTATCATCACTATATGATCAATGAAGAACAATAACTTGTCTAAGGTGATCAATTTATGTCTTAATATAATCTCTCATTCTTTCCATAATGTTTTTATTAATAGTCAGACAGTGCTGTGGATGGCAACAAGCTGTAGATCCCAATTATTTAATGTCAGCTATATATGTTAACATTGCTATTATGGTAGTGCAAATCAATCATAATTCCAACATAAGTAAAAGTTTATAGTTAATTTAGTGCCTTGAATCATGCCAAGAACATCTAAATTCTCAATAATGTCATCAAGAACTTGTCGAAAAATACTGACTGCTATATTGTAATGGAATTTTTTCTATTATTGAAGAATTTCTATTTTTAAGGGCGTTAATCCAATCTTTGGTTTTCCTGTCTGTTTGTATCAATTTTTTGGAGAATTGCTTTTTCCCTTGAATTCTGATGGAGTGTTTGCTTTGTACGTAGGTGTGTTCCTCTAGTTTCCTATCTGATATACATGATAATGCATAATCGTATTGTCAAATTTTTTGAACTACTATTCGTTTGTGAAACTTTTTTTTAATTTGTTTTCAGGTTGCCACCGGGTTAAGCTTTACTGTGATTCTTACAACGCAAGGCCAAGTTTACACATGCGGGAGCAATGCACACGGCCAACTTGGTCATGGTGACACTGTAGACAGACCAACTCCAAGGAAGATTGAACTGTTTGAGGGACTGGGACATGTGGTGCAGATTGCTGCGGGTGCGAGTTATACCTTTGCTGTGACAGATGATGGGGTAGTTCATTCTTTTGGTTCTTGTACCAATTTTTGTCTCGGGCATGGGAATCAACATGATGAACTTGTTCCACGTGCCATCGAATCATTTAAGATGAGGAATATTCATATAATACGTATCGCTGCCGGAGATGAGCATGCAGTGGCAGTTGATTCAAGTGGATATGTATGGCTCATTTCTAATGATTTTATTTTATTTTTGGATTGTAAATTCAAAGTCGCACGTCAAATTTTCAACTGTTCTCTTCTAACTCTCTTGGATCTGTGGAAGAAATTAACCAAACAATTACTTTTCAGGTATATACATGGGGTAGAGGCTATTGTGGAGCCTTAGGCCATGGGGATGAAACCGATAAGACCAGTCCGGAATTATTGACCAGCCTGGAGTGTCACCTTGCCGTGCAGGTTTGATTTCTTCGCTTTCCTCCATTTCAGCTATGCTAAATCAATATATTTCCAAATTGTCAGTACACTGGTATGACACAGTAGTATCTAAAACGAGACAAGTGAACTATCTTTTGGAATTTCAATGGTATTTATTCAAGAGAGAAAAGGATATTAATAGTTATGCAAATCCAAATATCCTATAACAAACTATAAAGCCTTTAAAGCAATGTTCTGCCAGTTTTCTTATCGTTTCTAATTGCAATTGGACATAGGAGAAGCCAGCAAGATCCTTACAGGACAAGTTTCTAGCTTTTGTGTTTATTAATCCAAACTTGCCATTTGAAAATATTTAAAGACCCTACAATGTTTTAGTTATTAATATTGAAATAGGAGGAGCACATATTGTGCCTATGATGAGTTATCATACTGCTAAGAATTGCTATTATAATTTGGAAGATTAGTGAATAATTTTGTGATGATGCAACAATATTGTTGGCAAAAACAAAAGTACTGTTCTACACCATGAATATTATCCCATTTTCTTATTCCGTAAGCACCTACTTTAAGAACGTATGTTATTTTTTCATTAATTGACTAATTTATCTTGTTCCCTCTTGTCAAGGTTAAATTTCATAAGCACCCGAATGATGAATGACCATTGTGCTTGATTTGGCAGTACAATATGTCTAGTGACCGTCTGCTTGGCCACTAACAAGTGCAGGTGTGTGCAAGGAAAAGAAAAACCTTCGTGCTTACTAATGAAGGCTGCGTTTTCGCCTTTGGATGGACGGGTTTTGGAAGTTTGGGGTTTTCTGACAGAGGAATCTCTGACAAAGTTCTCCAGCCATGTATGTTGGACAGCCTGAGACCCCACCGCGTCTCCCAAATCAGCACTGGACTGTACCACACTGTTGCAGTCACCAGCAGAGGTCTCCTATTCGGGTTTGGGGACAACGAGCGGGCACAACTTGGGCATGATGAGATGCGAAGTTGCCTGAAGCCAGCCGAAATAATGGTTCATCAGGCAATGGACGATACGTACATTGAAGGTGCAAGATAATTGAAGATTTTGTTGTGTACCTATGTGCATTTTGTTCAGCTTCCAAATGAATGTAGAGTGGTCATGGATTCTGCTAATGTTGTTATTAATAAATAAGAGACTGCAATATGTTTTGGTTCCTGTTGACTTGTCTTCCAGTGGTGGGTTAATTACAGGGTGGACTGCTCCATCATAGAACAAGAAGGCGGTGGCAACTACAAGTTCGTGGTGACTGCTGTTCGGCGGCGACAGCGAGGCCGATGGACATGAAGTCGGGGCCGAGGATGACGGCAAGGACCAGCTTGGACGCCATGGAAGGGAGCCAATCTCTGTCTTCCTTGTGTGTAAATATATATATTCCAAGTGAGGTTTATGCTCTTTGGAGAGAGAGAGTTGTTGCCTCATTCTTCGCGATTGCAGGCAAGATGAGCTGCGACACTCTTGGGCCATGTTAAACGAGCAGTAGACCTCTCAAGGGTACCCACTATGCAGTAGCCTTCTGCAGACAATTTTGTAGTTTGGTCAGTCAAACATAAGTTGCTGCAAGCACGTAGGGTTGCTTCAAATGCACACAAAAAGGTACTCTATATGCCATCCTCATTCCAAGGAAGAAGGAAGGAAGGAAGGAAGAAGCCAATGGCAACTCACAACAGGTAAGTAGGAGGAAGAAAAGGAACATGCCGCAAACGAGACAGCGAAAATGACAGTTGACATAGCCGTTGCAAAAAGATTAAAAACACCCTTAAAACCCGACAGTACAACGACGAAGAGAACAACAAGAATCTTTGTATTTGATGTAGAGGGTATGTTAATAACGAGGGGACTTATCATTTGCGATCTCACAAAAGTGCAGCAGACCTTTTCGTAAATATACCACGGCCAACGGCTCCATGCCCTTCACACGCGCATCACATCCCGCCCACTCCACGAATTTGAAATCCATATTCTATTCCTTAAATACCCCTCCCTCTTCTTCATCTCCACGAGTTCAAATCTCCTCCACTTCCGCAAAAGCGGTTGCGTCTTTCCTAAGAAGAAGTCAAGCTTCGAGCCTTCCTTCTGTTGCCACCAAATGGGACTTTGCCTTAGCAAGAAGAAGGCGGTCTCGCCGCCAAGGAGTATTCCCACTTCCTGTAGCGCCCCGAACGACAAGAAAGTAGAGAAGCCATCTCAGAGAGTGGTGGAAGCAACCGCTGAGAAGAAGCAGGTGTTTGTCGTCGCCCACAACGCCAAGAAGAGCGCGGCCGAAGACGACAAGGAGAAGAAGCGTGGCGAGACCCCGACGAAGAAGGCCGGCAAAGAGGTCGAGACTCATGGCGCTGGAGGGGTCGTGGTGGTGCCTGCGGTGGAGGAATTCAGGCCGGTTGCTGCCGTCAGGACCTCAAGCTGCACCAAGGAGGAAGTGGACGCCATACTGATCCAGTGCGGCCGCCTCAGCCGCAGCTCGTCGGGGAAGGCCTCCGACGAGACGGGGATTGGACACAGAAAGTACTCGGGTTCGAAGCGCAGCTATGATTTTGACAATGAGAAGAAGGGGGGTGAGGAGGAAGGGGAGTGGGGGGAGAAGCCCGCGTCGAGGCCTTCCCCTCGCCGGAGAACGCCCAGCCGGGAGAGGTCGGGGAGCAGGGAGCGAGGAAGCGGTGGCGGAGGACGGAGGGTGAGCCGATCTCCCGGGAGGCGCTCCGAAGTGCCGGCTTCGTCGGGCACCCCCAACGATAGGTCGAAGCCGCCAGCAAAGATGGTGGCTGTTCCGGCACGTGAGAAGGGGAGGGGAGTCTCCCCTGCTGCCTCTAACAAGAGAGGTGGCGAGGCCGGAGCCTTGAGGAGCGCTTCACCTCGGTCGCGGTCGCCGGCGAATACTACTCCGATATCTAATGAGAATGCTGCCTATCATGTTCCGCCTCCGAACCAGCCGCAATCCCTCAGCCGGAGCTCGTCGAGGAAGGCCGAGCAATCGCCGTTTCGCAGGAATCCGATGGCAGAAATTGACGAGAACGCCCTCAGAGCAAACCAACATGCGAGCATTGATAACAAGATTCAGAAGACCAAAGAAGGCGAGGAAAGAATTCGGAAGCTGAGCCAATCGCACACGCAGGTGAGCAAGAATCATGTGTTGCCCACATTTTCTCCCTTCGTTTTCGCAAGTATCGTTCGTAGATTGTGATTTCGACTTAATTCATCACAGAAAACAAGCGAAAACAGTGTTCGAGCAAGCAAATCTTCTTCGCAAAGAAATGGAGCAGCAGCAGAGTTCACAAGCGCAACAAGAAGCAACGATATGCAGGTGATGAGCTGTAGAGCGAAAGAGCAAGAGACGGAAGCTGCAGTCGCGGAAGAAGCCATAGCAAAAGCGTCATCCAAGGTTACAGAGTCGCCGAATCTTGGGGTGGAAAGCCACATCCTGAAGACCATTTCAGGAACTAGATCCTCCAGAGATCTCGACCACCCTTCTGAGCTGAACCAGGAAGCCTTTCTCAATCCCAATTCCTATGCTTCTTCTCTTCTTGAAGACATCCATAATTACCAGCAGCAGCTTCCGAAAGCATCCTTCTCCCTCCCAGCTTGTGTGTCCAAGGCCTGCTCGATCCTCGAAGCAGTGGCTGATCTCAACTCCGCTTCGTCGGAGAACAATGGCTCGCTCAATGGACGGCACCAAAGGAGAGGTTCGGCATCGAAAGTGCCATTTGTGGAATCGGAGATTGTGGTGAAGGATGATCTCCTGGAGCCAAGCCTCCATAAGTATGTTACAGTGAGGGACATGAGGAGGAGCGATGTAGAGCCTCAGGAATCCGCGGGGAGCAACAGCTTCATGGGACAGCCATGGTCTTCGGGGTGGGAGCCCAATTCGGTCGATTCCACGGACCGCTACCAGAATTCAAGATCGATTGATGGTGAGGAGATGGAGGAAGAAGAAGCCAACCAGAGCCCGGTGAGCCATGGGAGTCGGTACCACCAGCAGCCGGTTCCCGAGGTTGTACGAGAACCTGAAACCCGAGGAAGAAGATCGAGGGGTGTCTCCGGTAACAGCAGCAACCATCGGTCTCCTGCGAAGTCGAGCAAGAACAGTAAGAGAGAATTTCATCATCGTGTCCAGCTTCACCGAACTGGTAGTGGTGAAAGTGGTGGTGGTAAGCCTGGCAGTAACCGAGCCTACTCTGCTGCTGCTTCGAGCTCGTAGTGGCTGCACCAATGCGCCTTGGTTCTACAATCTTTTGGTGCCATGGCAAGGGAGAATTTGCCTTTGATGATGTAATTTCTCCTCCTTCTTTCCACACAATCTCAGATGCTGTGGTGGAAATGGTTGTGGCAATCTATGCTTGTAGTTGGCATTCAAAACTTGTTCAGTTCTAGGTAGAAATTTCTTCTTCTTATGCTGGAACAGTAGTTTTTGCATGTTACAAGCTTGCTCATGTTGCTGCAGCAAAAAGTAGAAAAGCTAACTTTCTTCTTTAGCAGATACATCAGAGAACTGTCACAAGGTAAAGCAAAGGAGGAGGGAAAAAGCATCTGGATCTCCAGATTCATCTAATAAGAGGTGTCAAACATCACATCTCATTTAAATCTTCCTAACCCAAACCAATTAGATCTCAGAGTGGGAAACCAAACTTGGGATTCATTTGACAGTCACATCAAGTATTTGTTGGTCAAATCTATTTACACATCATTCTCCACTATCTCAGTAACCTTTGATAAGGAACAATTTAAGATGGTTCCAAGGTTTGGATCATTCATCCTCTAAAGTTGTCATTGAGCACCAGTAGCAAAAAAAGTAACTTGCCCTTCAGAGGTATTAGTTGGAGTAAATGTCCTCACTTTGCAGAACTTCTGCTAATATTCTCTTGGTTGGAAAGCAAACATAGACTTTGGCCAATAAAGATATATCTTATCTAAGTGGTCCTAGGTTTTGATGTTTTTATTGAGGCAAACACTCTGCAGGTGATCTTAGAAGGGTCGACCATTTTTTATCGATGCTATTAGCTGGCAGATTGCTTTCTCTTTCAAACCATTTGATGATATTGCAATTGCACGCCTCTTTTATAAACCAAATGGTTGACCACAACGAAGATCACAACCTGCATTAGGTTGTTCTTCAAATCAATTTGGTTGGTTTCTATTCAAAAGCCTTTTCTGATTAGTCTTCAGGAGCTGCCGTAACATTCTGCTACGAGTTCTCGTTTTCTTTTTTGTTTGCACGGTTCTCTGCAAATCTATTTTCTTTGAGTTGCTGTTTTGATCTGTGAGGAGTTATGATCTATATATGTTTCATACTTTGGTCAGCGAACGCTATTAGAACTGCCATAGAAATCATGCTTCAAGGAACATAATGAAGTTTGTCTCACACTATTACTCCATAGAGAAAGGTTGCTCATGCTGTGGTTGTCATGGAGAAGAACGGACAAGGTGTAATTGCTAAGATTTAATTGTAATGCATTTCATCATGAACAAACAATTTGAATTCTAGATACTGTTTTAATTGTTTTTTTTGCCATTAATCAATCACAATGGTGTAGTCTTCACTGAATCGAAAAATATAGCAAGCTTGTTCATGAAATATGTGAAAGAAACGGGCTTCTGCATCTTTGTGCTCCAACTCCAAGTCTTACATGGCAACGAGCACAATGCTCTACTGCGGTGTCAGAATGTACATCTTGCAAGCATGAGAGTCGACCGTAGCGGTGATTTGCCCTTGAAGATTGCCAATATCCGCATGCTGAACATGAATCAAGAACATGAAGCTCAGCAAGAATTGCCAGCAACATTTGGAAGATGTTTAGATCATAGAACAATAACATATATCCGATACTTACTGCCCAAAGATCACGAGCTTTAACAATAGCCGATGGTGACAAAATACCGATGTTAGGCCATTGGGCTGTGATCGTTGCCCTTGAGCTTCCTCGGTTCCACAGGACGACAGCCACCCTCCCGCCGCTGAGTACACCTGCCCAAACCTACACAAGCAGGCAACAATTGCAACGTAAGGAAAGAATCACACCAATTCTCAAGATCTTATCTCCGAGATACATTTTCATCTTCCATTATATGCAGTCTAAATCAGAAGAGTTCTTCTTAGGGTTTGGATATAAAGTAGTAATTTATCGATGTAGTTGACATTGTCGCAGATGCATTAGACTTATGAAACTCCGTGTAAAAGGATTGCAGCATAAAGAAAGGAGCAAACCTCTGTATTATTGTCTCCCAAAACTAGCTTCCTCCCTTGGACTCCAAGTGAGTCTGTTGGCAGAGACCAATCAGAATGAGAACTCTTTTACATTGTCCTACTGATCGCTGTGAAGCCAATTTGAAATGGCAAATGGAATAGCATTCATTAAGCTCTTACCTTGATTAACAGCAATGACTTCTTGGTTGCTCAGTATATCGTATGCTTCTTTGGTAATTGATCTTACATCACATCCAATCAACAAGGGAGCCTAAAAGATTGCAGATCAGTAATGCAGCTGAAGGATATGATGGGAGGCAAATGTTTCCCATATCGAGAGTAAATACCTTGGCCAATGCCCATATACTAAAATGCGATCGATACTCCTCTGTTGTCATCCCGCCATTTCCGACTTCAAGCATGTCCGGATCTAACATCATTCAGACAAATATGAGAAGATGCTTTTGGTCATTGCTCACAACACGACTGCAACCATAAGAATCAATGTTAAGGTGAAGTACCATTCCAGCCACCAGGCTTTGCATAAGCTGCCCATCTATCGTTCTGATCGGCAAGCGATATCATCCTAATATATTGCATGTAAAATACAAGTTTCTGAACGAGATTAGATAAATCTAATGTAGCTTCTGAAACAAACATCTCGATCAGGTAATCTCTTCAACCTGTCCCATTTGTCGAAGATGTCTTCTGTTGTTCTCCAACTGTGTCCTAAAGTGCTTGCCCAAGTTGCTGGATCATCGACACCCCTGTGATGTAGTTTTTTGCAGAGAGACAAGTCAAATTTCTCTGTTAATTTCCATCTGATGCACTGTTTGATCCAAATTCGCTGGAATAATCAGCTTAGTGCAAGCAAACTCAAATCCACGAGACAAGAGGTACAAAAATGACTTCAGTGTCATCACAGGCACAGTGGTTAGCATGATGCACCATTAGGAATCTTACTGCTAATTTGTCTAGCAAATTTTGTGTGCAGGTTGATGTGAACAGGAAACTAATCAGAAATGCTTTGCTGCTTTAGCTGTCAAGTCAAATATGATCCCATCCACTCATTCGCATCCTAGCTAACATTAATCTATGAATATAAAAAATCATGTTGAATTCTGCTCTTATGAACTACTGGGGCAATCAAACCTACCATTCACATAGAGAGAAGAAAATAGGCCTTCCACTTTTCTTTAGAGCTCTGCTCATCTTGGGGTACCTACGTTGCGACAGAACAATTCAGATGCCAGTTCATAAGTTTGATCACCTGCTGGAATCTGATCATTTGATATAGAAACCAACTTCTTTTTAGACATTGACCGTATAGCAGCTACCTTTCAGTTGGTTTGATACCCTTGTCGTTGCAGTTGTCATACTTCAAGTAATCGATCCCCTGAAATCGAAGCCATGAGAATGCAGACATACCAAACGGCTGAGACGTTAAAGTAGGTAGTTGAAACCATTGCATACCCAGGCGGCAAAGGTCTTTGCATCCCGTTTTTCATGTCCCAAGGAGCCGGGCATTGTCTTGCTGCATGTCTGCGTCCTGAGATTTCTCACCATTAGGCTACATCTATGTTTGCTTGTAACAATAAATCTCCAAAGAACTACTGGTAGATTCATCTGAATGTAGCCCTTTGTTGCATTGTAAAATTTATGATTCTACATAGTTTTATAGGGCTATCCTATAACGCATTTAATGACATCTCAAATGCCTACTCATTGAATAAGCCCTGCATCACAGAAAGGTACATGATTTAAGCTTTGTCTGATGTCATAAAAATTAATACCCTGCATCACTGTAGATTCCAAGCTTAAGCCCTTTTCCATGCACGTAATCTGCGAGCGCCTTAATGCCAGAGGGGAATGTCGACTTCTTTGGCACTAAATTTCCCTGATAAAGCTCAAATGCGTTAGCATCATGGATTAGAACAGGAATTTGTGATAGAATACAGAACTTGAGTTCATGAGTATCCATGGCGCAGGAGAAAGGAGATGAGATGGGAAATAATTCTCACTCGAGAGTCCCTGTTGAGTTCTGCCCAGCAGTCATCTGAGAGTGATCGAGAAACCACCACCACGACAACAGGAAAACGAGTCAGTAAATTAAACCATTTACCCACTGAATCAGTCAATCAAAACGATGAGGTTAGATAGAGATAGAGGAGAAGACGACCTATGTTGACATATCGATAACCCAGATTGGCAAGTCCAGTGTTCACCAGTGCATCAGCTGCATAAGCCAGCAAAACATTTCATAGTTTAGCATCTGTTTTCATGATTCGTTTGGTAGACTGCAACGCAAGTTGGTCATCTTCTTTTTGACAGTAACTTCTGGTGGGTTGTAAAAGGGAAGAAGACGAAGGCTTTTGGTGTAATATGATGATCTAATAATCCTCAGGTCAACGACGGTATTGCTGTCCCTTCACGTGTTGACTCGACTAAATATTCCCCGGACAGCACACCGACGTTATTGCAAATGACTTTGCATCATATCAAGGATTAGGTCGGGTGGGTACAGCAACATGAACAAAACCTAAAACACGAAGAGAAGAAGAGAGACGAGCGGTACCAGTTTCTCTGATGGTCTGCTCACTGATGTTGCATTGGAAATGGTTCCAGCTGTTCCACCTGATCCAGTTTTTTCAGATCAGTATCGGTATCACATATATGCACAAAGTCAATTTGTTGCTTCGAAGATAGAGCAAAAATGATTCACGTGAAGTGTAAAGAACAAACAACAACGTTCTACGGAAGAAAAAGGATGATTTTTTTTCTCTTTTGAGGAATAATACTCATAAAAGAAGAACATGAACGTTCCTACAACGAAAACTCCCACGTGAATAGATAACAAGGTTTGCCTACGAAGCACTGTTGCAGGAGAAGATAATTACCCCATGGGAGGAGTCAGGCCGAGGCCATCGTCCAACACGCTTCTCCTCTCCACCGCCGATGCCCCACCTTTCGTGACTCTGCCTTCCGTTACGATCATCGGAAGCAAGACGAAGAGTAGCAGAGTTGTCATCGTTGCCTCACCTCCAGCTCGAGCCATCATGATATCCAACCCAAAGTCACCATACACCGATATTTATACAGCATCAACGTATGGAGAGAGGAGTGGGGGAGAGAGAAAGGTGCAGTTCCTCGACGACCTGTTCCACCAATGAAGTGCGACGGATGGCGTGGGACCCGCCACGGCGGTGGCGACCGTAGTCAAGGTGGGTGACGTACCTCGGCGTCGCGTTAAGGTGTCAACCTAATTAGCTCAAACCAGCTCCCCGAATCGTATGCAATGTATGTTACGGACTTATCCAGATTGGTGGGAAGGGAAAGACTATATTCGTTAAGATAAACAGTGATATGCTGTAATAAATGCATCATCACAGTGCAATCGAATACGATTAATTATCGTCGCCACCATCATTTGGTCATCATAATTCCCGACGTTGTTCTCGTCATCGTCATCATTAATTTTCCATAACAAATTATCGCTATCACCACTCATATATTTTTAGTGTTATTACTATTGTTGTCATTATTCATTACTATAATTACTATCACTATTTCCACCACTACCATCGATATTTCGAATGTCATTATCGTTATTGTTGTTGTAATCATCATAGTCATCATTATTAACAGCTTCCGTTTCTACCATTATTACTATGACTATCTTTAGTTGGTGGGTGAAAGAAAAAAAGATAGAAGAGAAACAAAAAGATTTTTGAGACATGAATGTGGTTTTAGATTTCCACGAAGAGATTAATTGGGAAAGAAAAATAAATATGAATATGGCAATGAACAAATTAAGTAAACACCATCATAGTAACTACATAAAATTTGACTCCATATCTGTTGTATATTGTTTCTATAAAATTTGAATCCGTATCTGCTATATATTGTTTCTATAAATGATTATAAATTTTAGTATGCATTTAGCAAATTTTGTTGTCAATTCAACCGAATGAATTTGATCCTGACCAAGTCCATTTATAGAAAGATTGACCCAAAAAAAATTGACCCAAAATAAATAAAGACAGTTGAGTATTTAAAGATTGACCCAAAAAAAATTTAAAAATAGAAAATGTCCATAACATGTATCCCCTCTCATTTTTAATTTAAGGATAGAAGATGTGTATATTTTGGGGATCTTGATTATTGTTATTATTTTCGTCTTACATGAATGCTTAGCATACAAATAAGATAGTACATTAAACCTTTTATGCTTGATAGGCATATTACATGCAAACATGATAATTTGGGATGCTTCAGATGCATCAATTATTTTTTTTATTATGAATCGATACATCATATGTTAATAAAATATTTTGGGATACATCAAATATTTCATATGTTTTCTTGTCTTAGATAGATATAACATACAAATAAGATGTTTTGAGATGTATCAAATGCAATAAATACTTTTTTGCCTTAGATAATGCATCACATACAAATGAGATGCTTTAGAATTCATTAAACGCTTCAAATGTTTTATTGTTACGAACGAACACATTATACGTAAATGAGATATTTGGGATATGTTAGGTGCTTCAATTTTATTTTATTTTTTCACCTAGGTGGATGCACCTCACGTGTTAAAGTAGATCTAGTTATTTGACATGTTGAGAATTTAGAGCCAAACCTAGGTCCATCGTCAACCCTTATTGTAAGTCTAAATGTTAGAAGTGAGTAGATTCAAACCTTAGATTTCTTGTAAAACTACATGAAACTAGTGGACCATTTGGTCAATTTGTTGAGTTGTCAAAATTTTCAAATCGATGTAGTGTCGATAATCATGAGACATTTTAATCCTCCATATAATCGACACCCTTATCATTTACGCTATTGTTAACACATAAAGGGTACTAGAGCATAATGTAATAATAATTTAATGATTCAACTATGTCAAGTCTTGACAGGTTCAAATATATCTTCATGATTGAGCCAAGAGACCAAGAATGCTGCATGATTAAATTTGATTACTTTTGATTACTTTTAGAGATAATAGATAGTATGGCCAGACTCAATTGTATTAGGAGTTAACAAATATTTCACAGTTGAACTTGGTTGCGTTAGGAGATAATAGATACTTTATGGTTGGGTTCAACATTGTCAAAAGATAACGAGAATTTGATGACCAGATTTTATTATGTCAGGAGATAATAGACACTTCATGGATGAATTCTGCTCAGTTATAAAATAACAGACACTTCATACCAAAATTTAAAAGCATCAAGATACTTTATGGTCAAATTCATCTATGACCATAAAAGATACTTTAGTCAAATTTATCTATGTCAAAAGATAATAGATGCTTCATAATCGGGTTCATTAATAAATGATTAATTATTTGATTCTATCACATCAAGAGATGATAGGTGTTAAGAGATAATAGTGCTTTATGACTACACTTACTAGTGTTAAGAGATTTGAACACTTCATGGCTAAATTCAAACACATCAAGAGATAATAATAGATGCTTCGTGACTATACTTGCTAGCATTAGCAGATTTGAACACTTTATGACTATACTTACTAGTGTTAAGAGATTTGAACACTTCATGGCTAAATTCAAGCACATCAAGAGATAATAATAGATGCTTCGTGACTATACTTGCTAGCATTAGCAGATTTGAACACTTTATGGCTTGATCCAAAGGTTGAAAATTATCTATCCTTTACCCTTTCTCATTTTCAAAGCTTAAGAAAAAACTCTACACTTTGAAACACTTCTCTCTTCTCAAAGAACAACTTTTTGCACTTAAGCTAAAATATCTTTAGCAACTCTTATCTCAACTCACAAACCACATGAGCTATATATAAAGGCTCCGAGTGTCTCAAAACATGAAGTGAATCAAGGAAAAATATTTGAAAATATAATATTGAAGGTACTCCAATCGCTTCGAGTAGTACAATTACTAAACAACCAAAATCGCATTACATTGAAACACGTCAAGTTGTACTACCATAAGTCAGGATAGTACTATCGTCAGGTTCGGTGATACCACTACTTGGACCAAGCTTTCAAGGCCAGTAAAAGCTTAAAATAGCCCAAAAATTGACCTAAGCAATCTAACCTCATAAAGGTCTATTTTGAGTTTATCTACCAACTTAATTCTAGTTCTATTAAGCATTTGTACGGGCCTAATAATTTAACTAATACTAAATATGTCAACTCTCTTTTAATACATCATTGAAACTTTTGATATATTGTCCATTCTTCTAAGCATATCATCTAATTATTTTATACTTTATCCGATCATTCGACATATTATCTAATTCTTCAGTATATTAACTTTACTATGATATTTGATCTTCTGACACGATATTCGATTTTGTAATATAATGCCTGACATTTGACATGAAGTCTGATCTTTAGCATATTAACCAATTTTGTTGACTTAACATCCAATTTTTTAACACAATAATATTCAAGCATAATATCTAATTCTATAATAAAAAATTTAACCCTTCAATGGCCCAAATCCATAGTTAAAGTATTTTTTGCATCACTTAGCATAACATTAATTCCTTAAATTTATCAATTAATTTTATCATCAAAACCTGAGACTCAAAAGCTTTAAAGTTGGATGCTTCATAGTATGGACATGTCCATAGATAGTGAAAACTTCGTGATCAAATTTGAGAAAGTATTAAATTCTTTATGACCCGATCCAACTATAATGACACCTTTATTGTCTCCATCAAAAGGGCCATAATCAACATAGATAACTTTATCGGCATATATTACTATGACACATTTTACAAGCTAAGGTTGACTATTAATAATCTTACCCCAACATCTTAGTTTTTAGTATGGTTCATCGGTGATTTCTTCTACCCCCTCAGCATCATCAACTTGCATGTCAGGTCTGGCTCATAGCCTTGCTCAATGATAATGTTGACAAAATTCATAGAGGCCAATATTTTGTTAGCGATGTCATCATTGGTTGACCTATACTAAGTAGCTTCGGGCTATGGTCTCAACTTATCACATATCGATAAAATTTCCAATAAGATCAAGAGTAAAAAGGAATTAAAGAGCAATCCAATGAAGTCTCGTGAATGCTACTTGGTAATGATTTTTCTTCTAAAAGAGGTGTCATAATTGATTGATCCTCGAGATGATATTAAGCCTTCTTCTCACCTCAATCTATTAATCATAAGTGCTATGCAAGCTAATCACGTGAGTGATGATACGGGCCGAAAGTTTCAAAAATGAATCGATGAGTCAAGATTTTGATTGAGATCATTTTAAATTAATATTGAGCTGAAATAGGGCTCACTTATCATAAAAGCTTTTGGACTTGAAGCGGGATCAAAATTAGCCTACTAAAAGGCCATGCCAGTGGCCTAAACCAAGGAGATGATACTAGGCCAGAGTCAATCGACAAACACAAATATTATTTTATTAAATTTTTTTTATAATAATGTCCTCTAGGATAATAATATCATCTAGGACGATGATAATACTATCTATAATTTAAATTTTATGATAATAAGATAGTGAAAATTTAGATTTATGATTCATCAAAATTTAATTATAATATCGCCCAATATCAGTGATGAGTGATGGTCGAACAAATCAAACGTACGTGATCCTTGTATGATTACGCCGTCACCAACCTCCACCCTATGTCATAAAAGGAGAAAACAAAAGGTATAATACTCATCTTATGTTGTGATTTCTGCATGTAGACTCTGTTCCAATCCTGTAGAGATTTACTCTGGATTATCTGATCCGAGAAGAAATTCCACCTCATGCGGCTGTTTGTAGAATCATTTCATCCAATGCACAGTCGGAAGTGTCTATATGTATGAGATCAAAAACCAAGCTGTTGTCTTTTGTTTTCATATCTGCGCTGTGAGTTGCCATCCGAGATCATTGTCTGATACCAGGAGCAACACCCACGAGGACTTCAAATCACCATTCCACGACCAGGCAGTCAAATTTCCAGCCAACATTTACATACATAGATTAAAGACACCACAACTTTTATTTAATTATAAACCATTCAAAGAGTTCGGCAGTTGATTACAATACTGTACTACAGAGCGAACACTCAACAACAAAGAACGTGAGAGGAGAAGAAACAGGTAGGGGTAGAGTAGTTAGTAGTCCTCGGGAGCCAAGGGCTGGTGAGTGCGGGGAGTCTCAGCCGGGATCACAAGGAACTCATAGATAAGCCCTGCAAGAGCTGCTCCTACCAAGGGGCCAACCCAGTACACCCAGTGGCTCTTCCACCTCCAGCCGACGACTGCCGGTCCGAAGGCCCGCGCGGGATTCATCGCGGCGCCGTCGAATGGCCCGCCGGCAAGGATGTTGGCGCCCAGGATGAAGCCGATGGCGAGAGGCGCGATGATGCCGAGATGGCCTCTCCTGGGATCGATCGCCGTCGCGTACACGGTGTAGACGAGCCCGAACGTCATTACGATCTCCAGCAGGACTGCGTGCCCCTCGCTGACGCCCGACGCCACCCCGAATCCCAGCGGCCTCTGCATGTCGAAAAAACATACACCGAACCACCTCACCATAAACAAACAAATGACATGTGACAGTGGATTGCAAGCGTTCCTTACCATGCCACCGGTTGCCAGCCTGAGGAGGAGCGCGGCGACGACAGCGCCGAGTAGCTGAGCCACCCAGTAGAAGACCGCCAGAACGAGAGAGATCCGGCCGCCGACAAGGGCGCCGAGTGTGACAGCAGGGTTGACATGGCCGCCGGAAATGTTGAAGGCGACGGAAACCGCGACAGATAAAGCCAGAGCGTGGGCTATGGCCACCACCACAAGCCCTCCGGCGGTGGAGGTGTCCTTGTAGAGCTTTCCTGCGACCAATTAGCCTCTACCCTTGGTAACGACACGCACGCATGTGCGTATAACGCATGTGATCTACTTACCGAGGGAGAGAACGGAGCCTTCGGCGGCGAAGACAAAGATAGCCGTGGCGATGAACTCGGAGAGTGCCGCACGCATGGTGTCCGGATGGACGGCATCTTCTGCGCGACCGAAGGCGAACCTGCGAGGTGGCATGGCTGCAGCTCAATCTAACTCTCAGTCAGCCCTTCCTCTTTCTTCCCGGTACCGAGAGACGTTCTGAACGGGGAATTGCTGAGGAGAAAAGGATGAGGGTCGTGCCGAGAAGAGGGTTCCAAACGAGGAGTGAGGGGACACGTGGGAAGAAGGTTACTGAGAGGAGTGGCACGTTGAGGGTAGTGTTGAGGTGGCCAAAACCTGCTCATAGTGCAGTGCAGTCTGGTGTCTTCTTTATCTTCTTATCTTATTATCTTCGAGTCGTCACGCTCGGTGCGTGCTTCCTGCATGCAGGGGAAGAACTCGATGTTCCGGAGATCATCGTTGCCTTCCCCAAAAATTGGCTTTATGTAACAGTGGTTTATCTATGGATTGGGGAGTGGATACATGACCTTATCCAGTTTGCATTGGTTTTGCAAAGATCATTGCCAATTATGATGATAAAATGTGAGAGCTGCTCTACCAGTGCGTGTCGCCTCTCGTGTAGTAAAGGAGAAGCACAGTTTCCACAGGAAGTGGAGTGGCCAAGGACTTGCACTTGTCAGCAAAACCAGCCATGCACCAAAAGATATCAATTCACATCAACATCGGTTTGAAACACTATTGCTTTTGATTTCGTGCATTTTGTGTGATCAAGTTGGTATTCCAAGATCATTTTAAAAGCCTTTTCGAAAGCCCAGGCCCAGGCCCAGGCCCATATCGCTTAAAATTTGAATTACCGGGTTTGATGCCCCCGTGTTCCAAAAGCCGAAGAGATGCCTCTTTTCGAACGGCTATTTTGCCTTAATGGTCTCTCTCACGACTATGACTCACGCGAAATCCTTACGTGATGAGGTGTCGTGCGAAGATGCTGTGGTATTTGATGTGGGGCCAACTCGTAAAATTCCTTGACCGTAAATTCTACACGTGAAATTTGCCGTAGGTCGTAACACTATATCTTCTCCGCGGTCGCTCCTGTCTCTCTCTCGAAGAAACCCTACCTCTCCCCTCGAAGTCCTCGCTCTCGGCTCGTGCTCTCCGCTCGATCCGTCGCGAGTTCTCCGGGCCGTCCGAGATCTACCGCTTCTGTTTGTTCTCGACATCGGATCTTGATTCCTGACCCTAGTTTTTCTCCGCATCTTCAGGTTTGGTATAGTCGACCTTAATCTTCTCTTTATACCTTATAGTATTTGGGTATCCCAGGCACCGCTAGATTTGTTAGCTCATTTCTGGCGTATTTGTATTGCTTTGTGCATGTCACGTGGTTTAAATTTTGGATTATTTGAAGCAATCTTGATCTGTTATGGTTCAAATGAGTTTGTTCTCACATGAGGGCGTGTGGCTGCATCAAATAGCTCCACATTTGACTATTCCTGTTAGTTGAAATTTTTGCAGAGTTAATTAAAACTTATGGAGCATGAAGGATGCAAGATGAACACTCCTACTAACTTGGGGTCTGGGGTAACACTTCCTGTGATGTCAAACAAGAAAGATTCAGATAGCGAATCTCTTGAAGACATAAAAATTGATCAAAAGCAAGGACTTGGAAGTAGCCTTGCAACTCCAACACCTGAGAAACCTGAGTGGAGCAGCAAAGCAAGAGTAATTTCTTCTCTTTCTAGGAAACAACTTGCTGAAGATTTAAGAAATGAAGGTGATGGTGACCAATCTACTTTTTTTTTCAAGTTTGTAAAATTTTGACTCGCTTTCTGATACAATTTCTTTGGTCTCAGAGCCAGTCGAACAAAATGGTCTTTCGCATGGACAAAAGAAGGAAGATAAATCAGATGAACTTCCAGAGAAGTGCGTTACATGATATTACATCCTTCTTTTATTTTTTTTTTGCAACCAGTAGTGATCGCATGCCTTTAATAACAGTTACCAGATTTTGGCTGAACTATTTAGTCGATTAGAGACTTCTACAAGGTTGCTTGGGTTGCGTAAGTTGTTGCCAACTTTTCGCAACATTTGCACACAGGTGGAGGTCTTGACGAAGAGGTACTAGAATGTTATGTTAAGCATTTGAAGAAACATTGTTTTAGTCATTCATATGGCTTCTCTTTTGCCAGGAAGATTCTATACAGCCATATTGCACAGATGAAATATATCTTCCCTGAAGCAATTCAGACAGAAAAGATACTTGTGCATGACAAGGAGAGCTTATTAGTCATTCCAGATATGAAGATTACTCTACTAAAAGAGGTTGCAGTTCATAATTCACATTCCTGCCAATCTGCATCCGTTGCTTTATGCAAAACCTTTCGTGCAAGGCTCTTGGATTTCTTCATTACACATCCAGAGGTATTCTTCCATGATGCTTTAATCCAGGCCTAGTTGTTATCTGAGCAAATGAGGGTTCCTGAAAGCAATTGTTTATTGTTTTCTATTAAATTCTTTGGTATTTGACTTCTAAATGCTGTAAAGTTCACTTGTTTTTTCTTGCAAAAGGTTGAGAAAATTTCTTGTGGTTTTGTAGTTTTTAGATGATATGCTTTATGGAAGAGTTAGTTGAAAGATATTGTATTATATAATAGATCATTTTACTGCTTATACTTGATTAAAAATGAATATTGTAACAGTGAAGCAGGGTTCGTACAGTGAATATTATATGTTAAAATGGATTATGTGTCATACTTGTTGGAGGTGATACTGTAAAAAGTTCTAACCTATGATACGAAATACAGAATTGGGATTTGATTCACAAGATTGAAGTACCATAGGTTTGGTATAATGCGTTTTGTAATTGAGTTGGTATATGTGCTTAATATGACTTGGATATTTTAGTAGAATTCTTGTATCAATTTGTTGATCTTTTTAGAAGTATTTGATAAAATCGTTTCAGTTCTCACTTCTATGTCTGCAATGCATTTTTATGATGTTAAAATTGAATATATCTTCCTATCTATTTGAGCTAGTGGCTCTGCATACAATTCCTGATGAGCCTTTGTATGATTGATGAGTTAATTAATTGTCAGCACTAATTATGGATTTTGTGATGAGGAAAAAAATAATTGCATAGTACACTTGCATAACGTCAGGAAATTAGAATAAGTGATGACAATCTTGAAGCACATAAGCTTGAGGATCAACACATATGTTTCTAGTGCAGCAACACCACTAGTTGATGGCCTTTTTGTATCCCTAGCAGATTTGATAGTTTGACGATTAGATCGTTTACTTTCTGATTTTTTCTTCACAAATTTCAATTGTCAAGAATGGAAAATTTTGTTATCTGAACATTGTGTTCTTTAACCACTTGGTTGCATCATCATTATTATTGTTGTTGTTGTTCTTAGTAGATTAAGCTATTCCAGAATTGCACAGAAGGTAAATGGTCCTTTTGCTGAACTTTCACTTGCATGGTTTCTTCAAGAACTTATGTTTTTCCTTGGTTGTCTGGATAATAGGGTACTGATATCCCTGAGGCCGAGCTACCAGAGCCATTCAATCTAAGAAGCCATAGTCTGCCTCTAGAATTATTACCTGAGAATTCTTGCATTGAACCACTAGAAATTTCTGCTGAGCTTGGATTCTTGTCAAATTCTTCTCTCTTACCATCATCATTTAAAAGGCAATTTTCTAAAAAAGGTGTCATATCAGAAACTCATACAACTCAAGTACTTGCTGCTTCAGTTTCCTTTAAATCTACAAGCAGTTGTGATGTGGCCAAGGAGGGCAGTAGCCCCCCAAAGTTTGATAGCCTTTCTTCTGGTTCGGCCAAAAATTCATCTGCTGATATGACCTCTAATTCAGATAGCCCCACGATTTTCCAGTATTTTGAAAACACACCTGTGAAAGGTGCTTTACAATTAGGCGAGATGACAGACACTCCAGCTCGGCAGACACCCAAAAGACCAGTTCCAACTCCTCATGAAAAGTTGACTACCGAAAGTGAAGAGTCAATTGATGAAGCCAGATTGACTACGTCAGCTCGTAGGTCACTTATTTACTCTACAAACATGGAGGAAACTGTCAAAGGTTCAGTTATCGATACATCTCAGAAATGCATGGTTGCTGAATATTCTTCACATGAAGCTCCATCTACTAGAAGTTATCTTTGGGAAGAAGAAACTGGAAAATCCCGTACCCATCTGGTAGACATGGTACGTTTATTGTAGTGATTATGATGTGGCCAATGTGCAGTAATGTTAGTCTTGTTTTATGTTCTTGTTCGTGCATCTTTATTAGTAATTGCATATGGCCTGAAATTTCTAGGTTTTGTGTAGCTTGACTCATAACTTATTGCCTCAGTATGTAAAATGTTGCCTCCAAATTAAGTGATAGTGTTGTGCTGAATTTGCATTCCATGGAGGTGCTTACATTTAAGATTCTAAACACTTGTTTATCATCAAGTTCGAAGATGTTGGTTATATATGTTGCCTACTTAAGTGTCACATATCATTCTTGCACAAAATTTTGTTTTCATTGACATCCACATGGAGTGACACTGACATAGGTTGATGCATGTTTTGATTAGTTTGTAGCCTTCTATATGATATGCGAACTTGTGCCATACGTGGTGATGATAGATATCTATCAAGATTTTAACGTTATACCATGACATAGCAATGACTTAGTAGTCATTGTTACTAACCCTTTTATAACATTCTTTCTTTTAATTACGACAACATTCTTTTATAACCCTTTTATAACATTCTTTCTTTTAATTACGGCCACATTCTTGTTTTGCAAATCAGGCATTCGTGAGCATCAGGTTCAATCTTTAATCAGTCAATGTAGTTTGTTTGATATTACATAATAAATTGACTTCTGATATATAATTATAGGGACATAATCTAACAGCTGCAAATTCTATATGATATGCGAACTTGTGCCATACGTGGTGATGATAGATATCTATCAAGATTTTAACATTATACCATGACATAGCAATGACTTAGTAGTCATTGTTACAAACCCTTTTATAACATTCTTTCTTTTAATTACGACAACATTCTTTTATAACCCTTTTATAACATTCTTTCTTTTAATTACGGCCACATTCTTGTTTTGCAAATCAGGCATTCGTTAGCATCAGGTTCAGTCTTTAATCAGTCAATGTAGTTTGTTTGATATTACATAATAAATTGACTTCTGATATATAATTATAGGGACATAATCTAACAGCTGCAAATTCTAAGGATTACAAGTTGGTCCAAATGGGAGATAGGAAGCGCAATGAGATGCCAGCTGGTTTGTCAGAAACATTTGATGCAATCTGCTTCATTTCTCGGTCCATCAACTGTTCAATAATCACAAAGGAGGAGCTTTTGCACAAAATACTTTCTAATAACTTGGAAATTGAGGAGACCAGTATGATTTTTTTTGACAACCTATTCTTATATTGGAATCTTTTTTTTTTTTCGTGCAAGATGGTTAACTATTATAATGTTTTTTGCATGGCAGGAGAAGCAGAGGAGCACTTGAGTTTATTAGAACGTCTACTTCCAGATTGGATTTCTAAGAAGGATGCATCTAATGGCCAGCATTTTTATCGGCAAGTTATTTCTAACCAAGTCATTCGAATTATGTTTTCTTGCAAGAACTTCCTTTAGATCTCTGGACAATCTAAACTCAATGTTACCTGAGTTAGAAATCCAGTGAAGCACTTTCTTTTTATGCAGTGCTATGTTTTCTATTCATATCAATTTTGTTAATTTTGCAGTATCGAGCAAACATCAGATCGAGAAGCCTTACGTGCTAAGCTACTCAAAGCTTTGTGAGATTTTTTTTTCTTGTAAGAGGGCACTTGATTTAGTCTAATTGCCAATTATGAGTGCACAAAGTTGAAAAGAACACCTATAAGTGTTAAAAGTTTCTGTTTTATGCTTTTTTCTAATCAATCAGTCTTCTTTTTCTCTTATGAATGCTTTTTTCTGTTAATAGCCTGTGACTATTAACAGAAAAGGTTGGATGTCTTTTTTCTGTCTCTTTGATTATTGAAGTGCCATGATATCTGTCCCATTTTATTTGTCGAGCAATGCAAGTTTGCATGGTACAGCTAGCTCACATAATGACTATAAATGTTCGAACAACATCAGATGTTCATCTGAAAATAGAAAAATTAATTTAAGAATATAGGTGTTCCTCGTGCCGGACGCCGATCAGTTTTTCTTTTTCAAGCTTTTTCTCCAGACTCTGAAAAGGTTTTATGGACCACAAACGTGTCCATAAAAACTGGGAACTGTGAGGGCATGAGTGGGATGATGGCCTGATCCTTCGCATCAGCTGACCTTTCATAATAGTTAATATAATGGGAGAGAAAAAGGAGAACAAAGTGAACAGAGGACACTGAGGAAAGGTTGGCAGTAGGCCAAGCCAAGTAAATTCTGCATCGACTTTACTGAGGCACAAACACAGTCCTTGAGAAAAATGGTTTATGATGATTTATAGCAGTAGAGGAAACGCTGGCGAGTGATGATTTCCAGCAGCAGAGGAAACAGTGGGCAAATGAAATGGTTTTCAGATGCTCGGAGGCCGAGAAGGGACAGCATCTCTGCCTCCGCCACTGTCAATACCCGCATTAAAAAGTGGAATTTAGGGACCCCGAGGCAATGTAGTAGCCCCTACAAAGTGATCGAATCAAGTACTCTGAGGCTTTGAAAATATTAGTCGATAAGGCTCGACATTCCACTTGCATCTCTCAGACAGAAATGTATAGTTTAAGCAGGTAGCAGCAGCTACTTGGCTATTTCTTTTATCCATGCGAGTCTTTATCTCAACCATGTGATCGTGACAAACATTGATCTAAATCACACAAAGGTATCGGAGAAGTAATAGCAAGAAGCTACAATGACCAAACTGTAGCACTGCAGCTCTCATCTTCCTTTATCCATGTGATGACCAAAACCTCGCCATATTCCATAACACGGCGGACCCAGAATCTTAAACAAAGCAAAAGAGAGATCAAAAGCGAGCATCTCCCCCGCCCTTGTCTGTCCTATATAGCTCTGCAACGTCCACTATACCCTCAGAGTTATCCAACAAGCCTCCCTTTACCTCACCTCCCTCCCCCCCTCCCGCTCTCTCTACTTAGAAAAGGATAGAGTGGGGTGTTGTCTTACGTCCCTCAGAGGTTGAAGAATCTTATTCCATTTGCTGGTCTGTGAGGTGGCCGGGATGGCCGTGGCCGTTGGAGCAGTGGTGACAACCTTGGGAGAGGCTGGGGTGGCGCTGGCAGGAGGGAAGAGGAGGTTTAGAAGCCTCTACTGGCGGCTCAGGGCGGAGATAAGGAGGCAGCTGGGGAAAGCAAGGGAGAGCAAGCAGCGCTTCAGCTTCCACTATGACCCTTTCAGCTATGCCCTCAACTTCGACGACGGTTGCAGCTCCTCCGGCTTCCTGTCCCTGTAGCTTCTGGTTTGTCTTTTGTAGCTCTGAGTGATGTATAGGGAAGTGTTGCAGTAGTAATGAGTGGTTTGACGGCCTTTCGAAAGCCTGTTTCTGGTTTTCCGTAACTGGGTTGGGATGAAAGGAAGCGGAGCTTGATGCAGCAAAAGGGTGAACGAACTCATGGCGGCTCATCAATGCTGATGTTTTGAGCCAGAAGCTTCTCTTTGTAGATTTCTCCTTGATTACTGTCTGTTTCTTTTGTTGAATGCTCTTCTAAACCATCAATCAAGTTCTACTCGACTGTTCTTCCCGAACAAACGTAGGAAGTGATCTTACAAAGGAACAAAAAAAAAAGAGTTCATTCTAAAGAACAAAACTTGAGAAGGAATTGCGAGCAGCAGTGTCTCTGCATCTTCTACCGCTGCTGCTGTCTTAGGATCAGGAGAACAAATGAACCATAGAAAGGCCATTATGGCTTCTTTGATTCCACTGTTCTTCTGCTGCTGCTCTGTTCTGAACCCTCACCCTTCAATGCAACTGTATTGAGGAGGGTGGCACGTGCCACAGGCCTACAGGCACTAGGATTTGCAGCTTTCTATTTCCACACACGGTGAAGTATATGGTCATCGAGCTCATTGTTTGACAAGTCCAAGAATTCCAGCTTCAGTATCTGTCCCAAGCTAAACATGAACTTTGCCATGGATCTACTAAGAACCTCTATGTAGCCTAACCAAGATCTGATATGGATCATGGTATTTGAGGACATTAAACTAATCTATGAGCTACAGTAAACAAGCTTCAGATGATGCAGAATAAGCCTTCTGGCTAAGAGACCGCATGTACTCATGGAGCATATTCTGTGGGATCATCTCGTCTCCTCGACGACATCGAGCTCGACTAAGGTATCCATGCAAGAGTGGCATATTCTCCTGTGCCAGTTTCGCCCCAGCTATCTGTATATTCTAGGCGATCGATCCCGGTATATCTGGAGCCCATGGCCACCTCAAGTATACCACCATTCCACAATTCTTCTCGGGGTGCTATCCTCCATGATCATCAGATGCCCTATAAGCTTCTGTGCGTGCGGCCTTCTTCTGTGCATCTTCTTCCGAGCCTCTGATAGCATACGTGAGTTTTAACAGCTGCATTCAAACTCGATCCCTTTTTTCCTCTGTTTCGCGTATTGCAGATCTAACTCTTCAATGATGCTACACGACCGTGCTTTCTAACATGGCATGCTAATACTTGATGGAATTTACATGAAAATATTTGTTGTCGAGTCCATAAATTATAGATCGAAGGAGTGATTGTTGTTGATGATTTGCAGTTAACAGATATGATGATGTTTCGTCTGCCCTGTTTGTGCACACCACCAAAATATTAAATACGTTGACTTATGTTTCGTGATGATCTTTCATAGGCATTTATTCGAAGAAATCTTAGTTCTATTATCATTTCTGAAAACTGACAACGTATGCGAGAACACTTACGGGCGGTGAGTCCAAAGTCTTTGTAGATAGTGATAAATAGAGTGTCTTAGATGCTTTCTTATCAGGTAAAGCATAACAGCATCTCTTGTCGGAGGATGACATTTTAGCCTTAAAACTTATAGTTTTGATTATTTAAAGGTCAAACACACAGATGTCCAAAGTCACGTACGTGCATGATTGATAATACGATCTACTTATATAGAGCGAGTAGATTATTGCTTGCTCACGCATCAGACCAGGTGACGCGATAGAGTCCCACGTCTGTGGAGATCCCCAACGCTTTCCACACGGCAGGGGAAGCATCCACAATGTTGTTCGGGCAAGGAGGCTGGAAGTCATGCTCGTCATCACATCCATTCACCGAGTCGCACTCGTCCACCACCTTGGCAAGAACAGACCTCCCATTAGCGTGGATCCTAATCATCTGATGGCAGCGGCTTCCACCGGCGTACCACCCGGTGGACAGCGCGACCACCATCTCCTTGTCACTGTGGTAACTATTGTCGCACTCCGACGGGCCACCTCCGTCGCAGTTCTCCTCGAAGCAGTTGACGGTCAGCTGCGCATGGGTGTGTCCGGTGATGGGTGGCGAACAGCGGTACTGCGGGTACGACTTGCCGGCCTTGCAGCAGTCAGAGCTGTAGCCCGGGTCGCAGTGGCCGGGCTTGCCCGGTAGGTGTCCGCTGGGATGGCAACCTGCCAGTTGACGGTGTGAGCTTGCAAGATAGAGATTCATGAGAGCTACAAGTAGCAGTATCGTCATAAGCAGCAGCGAAGATTTGGCCATCTCTCGCTTACTCCTTGTGAGTAAGAACTGCTCCGAAGGATCGATCTTTGGTTTGAATGTGGATTGATAGGTATATATAGACTGCTTGTTAGAACCAATCAAAGGTTCTGCAATATTAAACTGGATAGAAGAGGGGAAAGATTAGTGGAGAAAAAGAGGCAAAACTCAATTTTCTATTAAATCTGATCTCGGTTTTATCTGCCATGCATTCCGACATTACATTGATAACATATAATATAATACAATAGGATTATGCAACAAGAACCTCCTTCGACATCCAAGTTTCTAATTAAGAAAAGCTCGAATTATAATCTGATAGATAACAACAAAACTTTACCTATCAAATCTAAATTATATTCTAATTTCTAACCACTTGTTCTGTAAGTTCCAACATTAATGTGAGCGGACGGTTGGCTGCATGACGACCCTAACTATAGGGGATTCATGTCGTCTTTAAGCTTGATCCTATTCATTCATGGTGAGTAAACTAGAATAAGTATGCTATTGGAGACCATTAGCATCGTTTTAATATTTTACTTTATCTTTTTGTTCTTTATTTATCATCACACTACCGACCATGGGTATTTATATCAATAGAAAAAAAAAATTATTTGGTGATTTTTCTAAAAGAAAATTATACTTTTTGAGGTTTTTCTAATAATCGGTTGCTCATTACCTTCGTCCTACCATGAGGCTCCATTGTGATTGCCCCACAAGACCCTTGTCACCTCTTGCTAGGCCCTCCCCTCCCTCTCATCGATCGTTGACCTTAGTAGAGAAGAAGGAGATTAAGAGAAAGGAGATAGCTTCGATGCGGCTTCCCCACCCTTCTCCCTCACATGATTCATCATCTAATCTCCCATACAAATAGGTGACATTATCCATTCCCTTGCTCGAGCCTTGTCGATCATGCCCACATTGCCCAAACCCTTGCCTCCATAGTGCTCGTTGACCTCAATGAAGGGGGAAGGAGGTTGATGAGAGTGGTGTAGCCTTAGCAGTACGACAATAATAATAAACAAGGACGAGAGCAAAGACGATGATGAAAGTAAGGATTGAGATAGTGTGGGTACGATAGGTGAGGGATGACCTGATAAAGAAAGAGGGAGGGAACAATTCGATGACCAATATGATAGGAGGTAGTGAGGATAATAACAAGAGTCTTGCCATTGCAAATATCGACGAGAAGTATTTTTATGATTATTAAAATTAAAGGATATCATCGGGAAAAAGAAAAAAAGAAAAAATGAGCACGTCCTAAAAAGCCAAAAAAAAAAAAAAACATGAGCTTTCTCATGAAAATTTCCCAAGTTTGTTTGTACTACAACACTTGGTACTAGTATGTTATTATATTCATCCTTAAATTGTCGATATCCCCTTTCAACAAACTTATTTCTCATTTGCCCTCATATTCATAGGAAAATTATTCTTTGTGTATTTAAATTTAGTTAGCATAGAATCTAGCATTAGACGACCAACTCAAGTAAGCCATAAACAAGATGGTTCATAAAGCTTGTGTCAATAGTCGAGGACATGAGGGCTATGTTTGGAGTCCTTATTAAGCAAGTAGCACTAAATCCCATAAACAGATAAAACGAAACTTGTATCAGCTCAGCATCAGCAACCTTTTACCAAAGAGAACGCTTTCATGATTCAAATCCTAATCATCGGTTCACCTAATCCACCGAATACCTCGCTGTATCTTATTGTGGGTTCTCATCAGTTAGTAGTTGGAGGGAAACGCCAGCTTTCGACAATCAAAATATGGGAGATCTTAGGTGGGGAACTCATGACTAATCCACTGCACCTTTTGTCGGCACCTTTTCTGTGGAAATGTGCAGGTTTTGGAAAGCCAGTAGCTTGTGTTATCCATCAAATGTATACCTCCAGCTCAGAACAAAGAAGTTTAATAGATAAACCTAGTGAGATGACACCTCTCCTTTGTCCTCCTTTGACATTGGATTCACTTTTTCTAAGCTTTGTTCCTGGAATAAAACAACAAACATGTATTGCCTTTTGTTGTGGTTCCACGTTTGTTTGTTGATGGAAGCAAGCTTTCCAGCGTCGGAGTTCCATTAATATCATTCTTATTTCAAAGAAAGTTGATCCTGTTAGCATTAGAATCACCATTGAACTCGAGGCCTGCAGTTTTGCTACCAAAAACAGGATGGAAAAGAAATGTAGGTGGAGAATTGTGTGGGTCAAATACTTAAAAGTCTGATACAAACCTACCTTCAAATGATGAGAAGAATTATCGCAATCAAGGTGCCAAGAACTGGTGAATGACAAGCATTTCAAACCTCAAATTAGGTTCACTGACCTAATTAATGTCTTTAAGATAATTATTGTAGACGAAGATACTAACCTGTTCGAACATGAGAGAAGCTTCTGCTGTCCTCGCCAGGGCAGTTGGGTGTAATGACATGCTGACTCAGTGCTGCGTATGATAGGGGATGCTGACCCCATGCCGCTGCACAAGTCAACATCCACATGGAGGGAGTAGATCCTCTAAAGTCAATTAGCTGTAATGGTTTGCCGACTGAGTGGTTAAGTATGACAGTGTGCTGACTCAGTGCTGCGCAATCCAACATTGACATGAAACGTGGAGTTTTTAGGAACAGAGACAGGAGTGTGATCCACAGAGGCAGGAGCTTTTATGTAAAGATAGATACTAGACTGCAACTTTGACCTAATCCACACTGGAAAGTTACCAAGGAACAATTTTTGACACACTTTACACGAAAAAGAAGCTGATTTGCTCAGCAAACTCTCTCTCTCTCTTTTGATGAAGCAGACACTAACCAGAAATAAGCTAGTAAATGGTCTTAGAAACTAAAAGACAGTAGTAGCCAATCCACTAAATTGGATACTGCAAATATTTAAGTAGCAGCTGTAAAATATGGAAAGGTCATGCTAATCCTCTTCCATTATATGGGTTGATGGCAAAACGCAGTGGAATTTCCTTATTTTTCTGGCTTATGGGACCACCCATTATACTACATTGCCTTCATCCTTGATGAGCTGATGATGACTGCAGAATAAGGTGCTGATTGAGATAAGCACTTCGATCTTTAGGTTGCTTCGTGTTATAAAAGGGAGTCACTTCTGGTCATGGAGCCAGGAAGATCCCGGAAGCAATCTCAAGAGACGCAGAGCCTAAGAAGCCAAGAGCAAGAGCAAGAGCAGCTACACCCCAATATGGATAGCGCAAATTGTGACCATGTCATGGGAATTCCTGTGAATTCTGTGACGTTTGCTGCAGAGGGACTGCCTGGAAATCCTGCTTCTGCTTCTGTAGCTTCACGCAGTTCTTCCCACAGCAAACAGAGTAATGATCAGCTCTTTCCCACTCTTGGTTTCTGTAGTGCACTTTAAAATATAGGTTTCAGATCTACATGCATGTCTGGGGCTATGTAACTTATGTGGATCCTTCTCTGGCTGCAGAAAAGGACTTGATCGTTGACTGGATGAGTAAGCTTGGAGAAAAAGCAGAAGGCATCCGAGGTCACGGTAAGCTTGAACCCCTACCTTCATGATTGATCCATGATTGTAGGTTTTCTACTCCTTGATCTAGAACTGATCTTTGATATCTTAAATGAAGTGAGTTTGGGCCCGAAGGTCTCTGAAACTATGAAGGGAAAGTTGAGCATGGGTGCACGGATTCTTCAAGCAGGTGGGGTCGAGAGGGT
This sequence comes from Musa itinerans, assembly GCA_001649415.1. Lineage (NCBI taxonomy): Eukaryota > Viridiplantae > Streptophyta > Magnoliopsida > Zingiberales > Musaceae > Musa > Musa itinerans. The sequence goes on from LVTN01000174.1 coordinate 326,248, forward strand.
CTTCAGACAAGCTTTCTCTGTCGGAGAAGGAGAAAGGTTGCTGAAGGCCTTTCAGTGCTATCTATCAACCACAGCAGGTCCTATCTCAGGGATGCTCTTTATCTCGAACGAGAAGATAGCGTTCCGCAGTGATCGATCCCTCAAATTATCTTCTCCCAAAGGAGGCTTGGTTAGAGTACCTTACAAGGTAATCTCAAAGCTCAAAGCTGCTTGCATGTATGCTTTCCCTCAAAGGTACTGCAGAAGAAATAAAATGGAAGATTTAACACTGAACGCACCATGCATCTGTATGCTATGTAGGTTTTGGTTCCATTGAGGAAGATAAAGGAAGCCATTCCAAGTCAGAACATGAGCAAGCCAAATCAGAAATATATCCAAATAGTCACAGAGGATGAGTTCGAGTTCTGGTTTATGGGTTTGGTTAATTATGACACAACCTACAGGTACTTACGGCAGGCAATCTCAGCATTACAATAAGCTTCGAGAGCATCAACTTCGCAGTCTTCACCAAATGATTCAAGCACATGGAATGAAGAGAAGCCATCCGTACAATCTCGGGTCGCAGAAACAATGTCATGCTCTACAATTTTTTTTAGGATCAAGTTTAGCAAAAGAAAAGGATTTTTTTTTTTTCTCTCTCGCATTGAATGCTGCCATGCAAGAGCAAAAATCTGTCAGGAAAGGGGTCGACACTAAGAGAGGGGGTGAATTAGTGCAGCGGTAAAATCACGTCGCATTCAAATCTTTTCGTTTCGATTGAATCCGTTTCCGACGAAAAATCGTTTCGTAAAGATAATAACTTTGAAGTATATAGAAGCGTAGTGACTAAGTAAGTAAAGCAGTTTGCAGTATGTAAATGACAATAATAGAAATACAAACAAGATTTTAGAGTGATTCGGTCGTCGTTACCAACATCCACTTCGCCGATTCCTCTTTTGTCGAGGCCACCGACATCCACTATCGATCTTTCTTTAATAGGCGAAGATTAACCTCTTTCTTATACCCCTCTTATCCTTTTCACAGGTTTAGGAGTCAACCTTTACAAGCACTCACTCCTTTCTAAACAGAATTCTAAACTTAGACTAGAGGAGGATTCTCATAAAAGATTGCAATAGCGTTTCTTTACTTTTAAACTTTATCTGCTTGTGTTTTTTTTAACCAAGGATGAGAGGGGTATTTATAGGCCTCAAGTTGATTCAAACTTGAAGCCTAAAAATATCTCATCCCGGGTTTCCTGGGTATGGGCGATACCACTGCGTGTGCTGGGCGGTACCACCACTAGTGTCAGTCTGACACTGACACTGCACTGGGTAGTACCACCGCCTGACACCCTGCCAGGGGCGGTACCGCCACGTGACACAGAATCGGAGACTGTGTCACGACGATGTCACTTCTTGGGACATTGTTTGGGCCTTTCATTGGGCCCAACTTTGGCTCAAATTCAAACCCAATTATATGCTAACTACAAAATCTAAGGCATACGTAAGCTAAACAAGTCCCTATGTCTTGGTTTCTTCCAACGAGCTTCTAGCAATCTTCCGACGAACTTCCGACGAACTCTCGGGCAATATTCCAGCGGACTCCCGACAAGCTCTTGGACTTCACGACGATCTTCTTGGCGAGTTCCGACGAGCTTCTTTGGCAAGCTCCTGGACTTCTTGGCTGGTTCCTGCAGAACTTCCGACAAAGGTCTGAACTTCCGACGAACGTCTAGACTTCCGACGAATTCTCGAACTCCTAACGAAATCGCATCATTGATTCCAGGACTTCATTTTGCTTTATGCCTTGCTATCGTAGTTAATCCTACATATGTAAAAGCACACTTCGATCTAGACAATTAATACTAAGCATGAATCATGTTGTCCGGTATGTCATTGGTCCCTCGATGCTTCATCCGATTCTTCGGCGCATTATCCTCTCTTGCAGCCTATTGCCCAATCGGCCAGTTGACTCCACAACTCCGATATCGTTGGCGCAATATCCGTTCCTCTTGGCCCGATGCCCGAATCCATGGCCCGAAGCCTTCTGTCGATAC
>LVTN01000174.1:328591-376815 GCA_001649415.1 Musa itinerans
ATATATATATATACATATATATATATATACATATATATATATATACATATATATATATATAAACAATGTTATCATACTTGGAAATGAAGCATATCTCGATAATCATTCATAAACAATGATGTTTTTTGGGGCAATATACAGCAGATACATGGCAAAAGCTAATAATAAATGCCAAGCTTTTCATCATTCGTAACTCAGCGATGATACACAACAGAAGTCTTCTCCTTCAATATGCATATAAAATCACAAGGGCTAATGACAGTGCAATATGGCCGTTTTGTTGCGGTTTCACATTATCCTTCTACTATTCAATCTCACCCACCATTTCCTCTTTCCCTTGTCAGAACCTGCGTCATCTGTTCCAAGCTTGTTTACGACCATCTTTGCCTCTCGTAAACGAGAGTTGAAGTCCTTTTTCCATAGTTCAAAGTCTTGTTTTAGCCTCCTCAGTTCTCTTTCTGGATTCAGGCTGGCCTCTGACTTACCAGACTTGGCCTCCATCAAAAACTTTGCATCATCAGCAAACACCTGTGTCCGCTGCTCAAACTCTTCAGACAGACGGCTGATGACACTCAGGCCAGAGCTCATATCTCTGTTAATTGCTTGAGAAACTGATCGCTTTCCATTCTCCCATCCCTTGGCCCTGATGGGGTCTGTGCAGCTCCAACTTTGATCTAGTGATGCAACAGAATGTCGTTCAATGTCATCAATAGCAAAGCTATTCTTTGCGACCGAGAGGCTAGACTGCAATGATGCCATCTGCTTCTGCCACACTTCTTCCATGGATTCCATCTTTTGCTCATACTCGGACCATCGACTCTCATACTGTTGAAGCCTCTGGTGAAGAATGTTGTTCTCTTCTTCCTTGTCCCTCAGTGCCACCTCAGCTTTTAAAGCCCTCCTTTCTAGTTCTGCAAGGACAGATGACTTCACCAAATTCTCTTCTGGTTCCTCACCCTGAAATGTATTCAGACTTACCTTCAGTTCGCCAGCAACAAAGCAGAGCAGCAAAAGAATTTTGAGCTTGTTATAAATCTTTCTAGTATCATCTCCGCAGGTGCTTAAGCAATATATAACAGGAATGGGACATCAAGCAAACTTTAAGAAAATATTCAATCTAATAAGGATAAAATTGAAGATTAATTAAACCTGACAATAAATAGTGCGACAAGTGAAGAAGCTATTGTATGGCCAAGGGGAGCTGTTGCTGCAATTGATCCCTATCCCTATGATATATAATTGTTAATATAGTAGAAATATTTTTTAATTCCCCTTTTGTAACTATAAGCTATATAATGTGTGTGTGTACATATATATATATATATCAAAAGAGAGAGAAAGAGAGACTCATTCAACATTGTTTTTCAAAAAATAATATCTAATTAGTTTCTAATCTCTTGAACCTATTTTATAAATATAGAAACTAATTTAAGATTATTAAGGCCAAACCACTAAATTGGTACATGTGATATTCAACAAGTCATAAGTCTATAGTAAGCATCTTCACTATAAAGTTCTCCAAAGTTTATTGATAAGATTAATTTTTTTCACTCTCATTAGTTCTTTGGTCAAAATATATTCTATATGTTTCATCATTAAGGTTAGATGTATTGAGCTGTAAAAGAATAGTTTGTTTTCGCCAAAATGTTGGCTTCACTCTTGGGTGAAACATAATGCAGACTTGTACTGAAAGAAATCCTCTTTGGCCATATCTATTCCCATATACCAATTAATCAAGCCTGTGAGGAGCTATTGTGAACCATAGACTCCAAGTCATAACTCAAATGTGAGTTCATAACTTCAGAATAAAACCTGAATATTATACCACAAAGAAAGTTGCCTGGTGCAATGTAACAAGGTGTATGCCCAGTGTAGGCATGACAAGCATATGCATCAAAGTTACTAAGGTACTAAAAAATTAACACATTATGGCAATAGGTATCTAAGTATTGGATTGTAAATGACAATAACAAGGAGTCATCATATTATTTAATAAACCTGAAAGCATTGACCACCATACTATGTTGTCCGATGGGATTAATCCATGGGCAGACCCGTACATACTAGTCAGATACTGACATATTGTATGTCGATACATCAATATGTATCGATTTTCAAAAGAAAAGGCCCAAAATGATAAAAAATTCACAAGAAAACCCTTTTTATGGTTTTTATCCTATTTAATGATAATTGCATTATATTTAAATAAGAATATAGTGTATATGAGGCATAAAAGAATAGGGATTCTGGGTTATAACTTATAAGGATGAGAGAGTGACTGACAGTGCGTGAGAAAGTGAAAGGGGGGAAGGAAGGGGATTTAAAGTCCACAAAAAAGGCCCCAACATACAATTTCATTGATGGGGTCAAACTTGATCCTATTGAGGTCGGTATCGATCAAATTTCAATTGACATGGACCCGTATTAGCTGATATATCAAAAGTTTCAACTATTGACTGATACATCACCCATACCGGCCAATACCTAACCTGTTTCCTGCATACCATGCGAAACGGGCTGGTCCGCATATCAGTTGATATACTGCCCATTTCATACCATTTTAGACGATACGTCAAACAATGCATGAAGTCATGCCAATGCGTTAATCATGCAACAAAATCATTATGACCCAAAAAGGCAAGTTAATTACACGATGGAAAGGTATTAGAATGACTTATAATAATCATCTGCACAACAACCCCAAAAAATAATTTGAACTCAATGTCAAATGTTAAGTGATATAGCTTGAAGTATCAATACTTCTAATTCCTTGTGGTTGACAGGGATAAATGCAATCAATTATTAATATTCCCTGCATAGAAAAACTAATGATAAAGCCTATTGTCATCATTGGATCCCATTATTAATTCTAACAAATCCTTCAGTTGACAGGAAAATTTCTTCAGTTTAAATTTAACTCCAGTGATCAACAGAAGTATAAGAAGATGATTGATACTAAACAAGCACAGCATATATTTTTATGCTGGGCAAGAAGAAGACTAGAACTTACAGAGATTACCTTTGTACCTCCAATATGCTTATTTGCATTGAGCAAAGCGACATCTTTGGAACACCTCCTAACAAGCCATCCACGGATGACTTTTCAATACTTTGATGATCAGTAAGTGATAGATTATTCCAGATGCAAGTACTTGTAACAAAACTCCAGACGTGAACAAATTTACCAGATTGTATTGCTATTGATGCATTACGGACATCAACAAAGTTCCTCCTTACAGCTCGGCATTTTATATTTCTCTGCAAAGCAATCGCAGCTCTCTGCCTCCGAAGCAAACCTGAGGACACACGTCTCGTCTTCTCACTCCGAATAACTATAACATGATACAACAATATTCTTGTCAGATCTTATAACTTGTTATTCATATCCAAAAAAAATTTCATCAACTAAGATCAAGTATTAGTTTATTTCCTGTAAGAAGAAACACGTCCTATGGTCCAAGAGGAGAAATTACATGATTGCAATGCAACAATTCCTTTTTTAAGTTCTTTCACATAAAGCCGAGCTTGATGACCTCTGAAACAGCTTTGCACCCTTAAAATGCCATGAAGAGTACGATTTCTTGTATCTTCAAGTAAACCAATCTATGTATTGTAACATGACAGGAAAAATTAGAATAAGATTAAAATAAACTCTGCAGACAAATATAAAAATGAAATGCTAATATTCATTTGTTCACATCTAAGACATAAACACCATATATGTGCACCACATGACCTAAAAAACTTGAAAGAAAGGATGGCATTATGGTACAAAAGCCTGCATTTTTATATACGGTTTTATTGGCCAATGGACAAAAGAGAAGAAAAGCTGGAGAATAGATAGAGAAAGAGGGAGATAGTGGTTATTACATGCCACAGCAGCAGAAAGATCTTTCTTTTGTTAAATGGCAATGGTACCTAGGGTAGGGAGTCTATGAACCTAGGGAGAGAGAGGATGGAAACAAAAATTGCACATCAATATCAAGTTTTACTCTCACCTGTCCAGTTCGGAAAAATAATTTTGTGTAACCAACTTGATACATCTCTGGAATAATGTTAAACTGTTGGAGTATTGCCACTGAGACACTTAGAGGATCTTGAGATGCAACATTCTCAAGGAGAAAGCCATACCTGATATAGTCTTCATTAAGTTCAAAAAATGAAAAAAAAAATAACTATGCAGCATGTGGAATATCTTTACCTCTTAGCAAACTTTTGGTGAGATATTCTGGTAGGATAACCAGATCTTGATATACGAACCACTTCTAGAACTCCACAACATCTAAGCTGCTGCAATATAAGTCCTTGTTCATATGTTTCAGGAAGTTGCGAGTTGTTTGGTTTAATGCAGCGTATGAAATGAGGTGTTGTATTCCCAAGTCTTTGCATCAGTTGAAATAGTTGCCCCTGAACAAATGAGTGAAAAAGAAGAAAAAGTGTAGAGTTCACCCAACTAACAGAATCATCAGAGTCATGAAAAAAAAAAAAACTCGCAATTTCCTAACTTTGCACAACTTGAAAATTATCTACTTGATAATGATACTAACCTTAAACTTTGATGCAACACTCAACTTTTGGGAATCTGCAACATTGGATCTATATGGACTAGCTGCTGAATTTTCAGATTGAGATAGCATTTTTGAAGCAAAGATTTGAGGAAGATGGCATTTACAATTAGCAAGGAGCTGAATAATATCCATGTGCAGTAGATCCCTATTCTTCTCCAAAAACCCAGTTGTGTCATAGACCACCTAATTAAGTTGCTTATCATCAAAAGTTTTGAACGAAATACCAAAGAATGTCCAATGAAAAATAGACAATGTCTAAATTGCAACCTCCCCTGCATAGTGATGTACTGTAAAAGCCTTGTCTCTTTCTCCTCTAAAGCATGGACTAGAATGAAGATGTTGCTTAAGCTTATTCACGAATGTAAGATCAGTCCCATTTGGAAAAGTAGACTCTTCATCCAAAAGAGACAACAACCCTAGTGGTCTCTGCACCAAGAAGTATCTTAAAAACTAATAATTTTCGGTCTTTTTAAGATAAATGTATATAAAAAATAAGAACAGCAAGAGAAAATGAGCAGAAGTCTCAATTTTATAAGCAACAATAATCAAAATCCTGAAAAATATCATATGTTTATCGTAATTGTGCAATGAAATATAATATCTCAAGCATGTCCCATAAGGATAGAATATGACTGATCCAACAAATAGAATGTCTGATAACATATATTATAGGCCTTTTAACTTAGAATGCAAAAGTAATTAAAAGCATAAGTATATACATTTAGGGCTGATTATTATTTTTTGAATCTTTTGCATCTTCATTTGGTTCATGTACTTTTCCCTTAATTCAAATAAAGAAATTTGGTTCACTTTTTCAAGTTTCTTCATTATTCGTTTTAGAACTAGAACTATTTTGATGACCCATCTTGTTTTTTCTTTAAGGGCTAGAAAATAGTTCTTTGTTACTTTTCTAATTTTTTTTTGAGTTCCTTATATATAGGTTCAAAAAAAAGGTTGGTTTCGAGGAGAACTAAAAGGGATTTCCGTTTCCATTCCCCAAACTGCACCAACTTCCGAGCACATAACGACCAAATGAAGAATAAATAAAGCAATTTGTTTCTTTTAATATTTATGCTCCATGTAACAGAACAACAGGCACTGAATTGTATGGTGCTTTTTTATTGATCCCTCCACTCTTCATATTTGTATATTACTCCTATAATCTAAAGATCAGTATATATTTCAACAATTTAGACTCTTGTTTAACTAAAATATCTGTCTGCAGAGATAATTGTAAAGAGAGCATGAAACAGTTTTACAAAATCCTTCAGCCTTGAAAATTTTCTGTACTCCACATCATAAACCTAAACTCAGCCTCCTTTGATTCTTGGACGTGGTTAACCTTTTCTATATTTTGTTTTTAAATTAATTATTTATCTCCACTTCACCTTTAAACTAAGAATAAATATAGGAAAGAGTTACTCAATAGGAAAGCTGCCATGATATTCTATTTCCTGATTGCCATAATGACAGAGAACTAGCAACGGTAACTTTCAAATTTTAAGTGATAGAAGTAAGTTAAATTCTTCAATCTAGTGAAGCTTATGTAGAAAACATACTTTCTCAAAAAGATTAAGGCAGTCCTGATTATCCTCAAAGTCAACTTTTGCCCAGTCTATGCCATCTTGAACATATTCCTGGTAAAAATATCATAAAAATGTGAACATATCCAAAAAGGGATCAAGAACATCATTTTGCAACGAAGGTAAGCACATCAAACTTGTTAAAGAAAATGGTAGCAGTTCAGCAAGCACTCAAGACTCCTGAATTATGAAAAAATCATAGAACAAAGGTTAAAAATGTGCATACCAATTTCAAATCAAATACAAAACAACTGCAGTGTCATGCAGAATTTATTATTCCAGGTATGTCTATCTGCGTCTATGTTATGTAATAACTAATAAGCCACCAAGGTAGCAGCAACAGCCACAGAACTCAAGTTCACATAAATGCCCATCTAATTGTATTGCCACTAGAACACAATACACGTTTCATATTACATGCAGCATCATTTAATGTGCCTGCCCAATATTGGCATGCTCCAACAATGCGGTGATGCAATTTTGGGGAAATACAATACATGAAACTTATTATAAAATACTGCATAAGAATAAACATAGTTTTTAAAAATAGTTTATAGATTAAATAAAGATCAAAGTAAGCTAAATACTGCATGTAGAAGCATCGCATTCTAGATAATTATCAAATCTGGATGCCGACCAGCATGGGGCTCATCACCTACAGGTAAATTCATGCCATATTATGTGGGAAAGGATGTTTAGAATAGTTCAAAATTCCAGGTGAAAAATCTTCATGAGGAAAAGTTTGTGAATAAAATTTTGTCTTACAAGAAGCACAATAAGATCATATCCCTTGTGGTTCTGAGATGCAACATGATGATTGTGGTAGAGATTTGACTACAATAAATTGCCACCTAGTATTCAATATGATTAGAGAATATACTATGGTTGTCTCTAAAGAAAAAGCACTTGGAACTTAGTGTTATATAGGAAAAGAAAAGCATAAGAAGGAAAAGAATTTCACAACCTCGAAAAATTCTGACAATTTCTCATCCTTAGACCAAATATATCACTTCTATGGATCAAGTTATCTTTGACCAGGCTTTGTTTAAAAACATCTACAGAATATATGATCATGTGAAAGATGCATAGTTAACATTTAGATGCTACTTCTAAATATGTGAAAGATGCGTAGTTAACATTTACAAGTAGAAAGCTGGCAAAGAGATGTAGAACCAGAATATGCGGAACATAAGGTTTGTACATAATTAGATTTCTGAAAATGTTTGCGATTTGCATATCACACATTTAAATTGACTTCAAAATTTTCATTTAATAGTTGCCATTGTTAATATGCTTTCAAGATGGTAAGGATCCAAAATTAAAATGGTAAAACCATACTGAACAGTCTTAACATAAAATCTTTGAACAGCATAAACCGACCAGCCTAATGGGAGACATGTCTAGTGGTCTTTCTGACAGTACTGTAGATTAATGATACAATTTGCACTCCAATTCAAAACTTGATGATGGATTAACATATTAGAAAAGACAGGAAACTCAAAAACAATAACAAGTGCAGATAAATTGATCATGACACACTAAATGTAGTGTTTGAACCAATTATTTTAATTTCAATTCTCTTCCAGTTTCAACTCACTAAAAGCATTTTTGTTTACATAGTTTCAGCAATCTCGGTTATTTCTTCACTTTCAGAAATTTTCAGCTACATAAGTCAGCTAGATTATTGCAATTTTTCCAAACTTAGGTCTCTTGTAAATAAGCATTAGAAAAACATGACACCAAAATTTTTTTCACTTTAACAGAATAAAAAATATGTATGATAAAAATTCATTCAGCACTCATGCTTGATAAATCCAGAAATCCATGTTGGTGGATTTGAAGAAATTAACAATTTCAGCCTTATGGATCTCAATGGGAGTTTCAGATTGGAACAAAGTGCAATCCTCTACGTCCAGTATGGACTGGCATCAAACAGAGAAAAATATGTTTTGAAATAAAACTATGTTTTGATAGTTAAGCACAAACTGCAATTCCACCAGAAGCTAATAATTAATTGTAATGCCCCACCATGCTCCCACTACAATTAACTAGCTGCCTATTTGATAAAATATACCTCTTGTTCCAGTTTAAACAGGTGGCGATTAAAATGTTGTTGCAGCCTTTCATTAGCATAATTGATGCAAAATTGTTCGAAACTATTCTTCTGCAAGAAACAAAAACAAAAAACAGAAAGCAAAGAGAAAAGAGAATTTGTCATGAGATGTGTACAACTGAATCATTAGGCAGAAGTTGTAGAACCACATGTTGGAAGAACATTACATCAAAAGACTCAAATCCATAGATATCAAGAATACTGATGGATCTTCCAGTGTGACGCTTGCCTATTCCAAGCGATTTATTGATCTGTCCGACAAGCCACTCAAAGAGACTAGCATATAATGATTTTGCTAATGCATCTCTTGTATCAATTGCCTATAGAACAAAAAAGAAAAAGAAAGCAAATGAGTCACCCAAGGACAAAACCAAATTAACCAATAATTTGGCTTCCAGGTAGATAAAAACAAACCTGTGCAAGTGTAAGCTTCTGGACAATGTTATCATTGCCAACCTTCATCTTACGAGTTGACAAGGCAAGATTGAGTTCAGAAACAGTGCATCCAATAAGCTTAGAAACAGTTTGTGCACCTGAATCAACAGTCAGTATTATATTATGAGTGTTTTTTAGAAAAAGGCATATATATATGTTATAGTAGAAAGAAGAAAAGCACCAAAATTGATGATCCAGAGACTAAAACAAAAGATGCAAGAAGACAATCAAGAGTATGGAGAAGACTACCATGAGTCTCTTGATAGAGATCATTGCAGTCCCATCGTAAGCAATAAAACATATATTGGTCTGCTCATACTAGTGATGATTTCTTTATCATGTACATCATGCTCCAAGAAAATTTTATGTCAAAATGGAATCTTATGTTAATCCAGTAACCATCTCAACAAGTATTAATGGCAATCATCTGCATACTTGACAATAGGATTTGTTTTGTAGTTCAAAGTTCAAAATAGGTTTCAATTGACAGAGTTTCATAGGTTGTCTTGAATAAGACTACATATATGACAAGTGGCTAAAAACAAATTCCCACTGGAACAGGAGAAAATCAATTGAATATTTGAAAGATGTGCAAAGGTGGAATGTTAAGCTGTTTGAGGTAAAATAGTCAAGAATCAATTCAACTATAATTCATGATTAGGATTTTATCAGTTTGGTCATGATCTCAGGAATCTCATGTACACATCTAAACAATTGTGGTAAATGAATTTATTCAGAAAGAGAGAATTGAAGACAATTGAAGAAAAAATAATAATGTAATAAACAATTAGAAGACAAATAAGAAGAAGAAAAGAGGCTGGAAGACACAAATTAGTAGTCATTTACTCATTTATAAAGTAACAAAAGACTAAATGATGAAAATAACAAGAAAAGGAAAGATGGGGTAACAAAGAATTTCTGTATTTGACTTTATAAAATGAGCCAAAATTGTTATCGACTAGCAAAAGCTAATACAGGAAAATTTTAATTTTCATTGACATCTAAATGTTCTACCTTCATCTGCAACAACTTCAACATGATTTTCGTTATCAATCACCATAAAGGATATGTTACCCAGCCATAAAACTGCAGCAAGCGTAGCAAATACACTCTCTTGATCCACTTTGCTGATATGAACAACATCCATAGCTTTCTGTGATAGTTCTTAAGCATGTCAACCAAAAAGCTCCATTCCTTAACAAGAACATGCATAAGAAAACTTTTGTAGCAGTTTAAGATGTACCATAACGAGATGGAACCTTTTAACATCGTCAACCCCAGCAATAGTATAGCAATTGCTCTGCTTCAGGTATTTATATTCGTCCACTTTCCTCAGATTTAATTTTGCTGAGTTCAGAAAAGCAAAACATTAACAAGCCAGCATAGCATGATAAACTAACTGCAGATAAGAATTTGATGAAGATCTACATTTACAGAAAGAACTTTTCCTGCAAACATAAAGAATGTAAACTCACAAAACATGATCTAGTGTAAAAAGGCATTAAAAAAATTATAATTCCTATATGCCAGAAAAGAAAATGCAATGTATATGTGAGACGAGACCTACCAATGCATGTAGAAAGTAGATCATAAAGAGTAAAGTCAAATGTAAAATCTAAGAAGCAAATGATCTCACAGGATAAATGCACAAAACAATTTCCAAAATTACAGAAACAACAGAATGTATCATTTAGCAGTGAATAAATATGCAGACAAGTTAAGAAATATACCAGGGGCATGAGATCATTTGGAGCATTGGATGCTTCATTCCCTACCATTTAATTACCATCATTATCTTCTGTGGTCATGGTATGCATAAAAGGGATCGAATATCATCAAAGAATCAATATAGCAGGTTCACAAAATACCAGGAACTATTTGTAATAAAATTTGAAGTTGGTTAATTTAACTTAAAGATGAGTACTAACTGACATCTCAAATCATCTTGCTTGCAGCAAGCATTAACAACTTGACATGCCAGTAGAAATAATTGCTGAAGTGAGGCAAAATAGTGGAAACAATACCATACCTCTTAGAGATTTGGGAGCACCAGCACATAGCTGATAAAATATATGATACGATCGCTCACCCACTGCACATTGTACCACTCTTGACTGCATGAGGTTTAAGGAACTCCAAATTAAAAATGGACAGCAAGCAAATAAAGGAAAGATCAGACTAACAGGCAGATAGAGTACCTTCTCAAGTAAAACTGTCAACACGTACAAAGTCGAGCAGAAAAAACCAGAAAGAATAAAGCTATTAAGTATGGAGAAACAATGAACAAATTCACTACTGAAAGTGAACAAAGCACAGAAAACCATTTCACTTACATGTTTGAATTGAGGCACCAGAAATTTTTCCAGTCACACTAAAATGAATTTCAGTGAGCTTTCCCTGTAAAAGCAACACAGAAATTTTGTAAACAATAATAGACTTGATAGATACTGATAACTATACATGATAACTGTGATAAACACTACCAAAATCTAAGTTTGTGCATTCCAGAAATTGTTATATCTTAAAAAAATGGTAATAAAAGGTTTCCCTAAAATGTTCTAGAAAAAATTGGCTAAATAGGAAGCAGGGGCATAGAAAGAGCTAATTGACTTACAAAGCGGCTAGAATTATCATTTCGTAATGTTCTTGCGTTCCCAAATGCTTCAAGTATTGGATTTGTTTGTAGAATTTCATATTCAATACCGCTACCTCCACCAAGAGCAGCCAAATATTGCATTGCTATTTTTGCCGTTTCAGTTTTCCCTGCTCCACTTTCACCACTGCAAATCCAACAAAGAATTAGTCAATTTCACCTTCCGAAAATGTACAGCCTCATAAACTCCAACTTGTTACCTTATTAAGCAACTTAGAAGGATTAGATTTAGGATGTTCTAATCAAAGTTCATGATTTCGTATCGTATTGATGTATCGAGCCTTGCTTGATATGGTACGGTACAGGCGTATCGAGCGGTATGTCAGGGTGTACCGCTCGATACGTGTATATATATATATATATATATATATCGTGGAGAAGAACGCAGTCTTCTTCTCATCTACGACGTTCGGCAAAGACGTTGAAGGCTGCAAACATCTCCAACCTTCGGCAAAGAACACGATGAAGAAAAAGCCAAGTTGTTGCCTCTCCGATACCTCCTAGATCGGGATCTTCAAGGGAGGGTGGTGTCGGATCGGGAAGCATCGAGGTTCTCTCGATTCTCCCTCTTCTTCGAGAACCTTCTCCCTCTTCTCCCTCGACGCTTCTTCTTCCCTTGCTGAAGCCAAGCTGATACTGCCCGGTAGCGAGCTGCGATGGTCGAAATTGACCATTACCGACCTGTTTCGAGCGGTAACAGTTGAAATATTGATTGTTACCACCTGATGCAGCCCCGTATCATCCGATACGAGCCTAGATCAATGGTACCATCCGGTAGCGGGCGATCCACGTACCGGTTTGCTAGTGGACCGGTACGGGCGGTATCATTTGGTATTGTAATCCTTGGTTCTAATCTTAGACAAGAAAAAAGACAAGAAATCAATGTTACTATAGGAAAAAAAGACAAGAAACCATTGTTAAACAAATTAGTTACAAACTTACAATATAATACTACATATCCTTCCATGGGTTCCATTCACATCTGACATTGTTAGATGACATCATTGTTACTAAAGGAACAAAACTGCAACACTATTTTACTAGGCTCATAAAAGTATCAGCTTCATCAAACAAGGACTTAAAACAGATGCAAAGGCTCAAGATCACTGAATACGATAGAAGACGCAAGTCAAAATTTCTAATCTTTACATGCAAGCTAATTATTGGCCAATTAAAATGAAGATGTAGATTTCCCATATTTCTAACAACTTTTCATGTAACAAATCTTCTTTTAGAAAAGGAAACACTTCTGGTAGGACAAAGCTAGACCAATTTCCTTCAACAGATCAGGTATGTTAATAAATGTCCAACACCTTGACAATGAAAAGCTCCTCCAAACATATGACCCATAATCAAACCAAACACAATTACAAACCAAAAACCTGATTAACCTGAACTGTCTGAAATAACCATCAAATTATCTGCTTAATCTTGGAATTTTTATTTCTCAATGGTCAACTAGGAGAAGTGTGTTATTTTTCTTAATTTATTGTCGAGTTCAGTATGAAACATATTGAATTTAAGCTTAATCTTTCATGCATGGAAATAAGATTTTCTTCTATATATAAGAATGAACAGTTGCATAAAATGGAGAAAGTGGAGGGAATAGCAATCCTAAGAACTACTGAATTAGGAAACCATGCTCTAATTACGTAAACAAATACCAACCTTATAACAATTGACTGATTGATATCATCTGCAATTGAGGTAACCAAGGCATAAATCAGATTACAGTGGAGGCAACAGTCAGTTCCACTTCTGAAACAAATTATAAACAAGATAGGAAATACCTCGGATCATTTCATGGATGGCAGTATCAGCTATTGCATAAACATGTGGACTGTTTATAGACTTATGTTTATATGCTTCAGTGTACTCATTTCCATAAAGATGTACTTCTTTAAATGGATTGATAGCAACCAAAACTGGTCCTGCTTTAGTCTAAAAACACATAAAAAGTATGGATAGATCAAGGCAATTAAATCTCACAAAGCTTTTACTTCTTCAAGAAGATAGCTAGAAATGAGCAAAAATACTCACATATATTGAATCTCGAGAGTATCTAAGTTGTAGGTTGTACAAGACCGATGGTTCATTTAGATAACTAAGTTGCATAAGATCATCCACCCCATCAAGAATTTCAGGGTTTGAAGCTAACAAACTTTCAGTGTTGACCTTTAAAACCTGAAAAATGAAGAAGTTACCTAATTTGAATAATACAAATATACAGGTCGAGTATGTGGAAAATTCCACTAAGACTTGAAAGACTTACTCGACCCTCAGAAAGAGATATTACAGACTCTGATCCAGAAGATGATAGTATGGTCCCTAGTGCCCAATCACCATTAGAAAGTTGACACCAAGCTTGAAGTTTCTGAAACAGTAAAATTTAACATGTAGATCTTGCAATCAATATATGAATATGATATGTGGATCATATCATACCAATTGAAGATATAGAAATTAAAAAGGCAGAATCAATACATTTCTCTAGGATATTTGACACTTTTTGGGTCATTAACAAAGAAACATTAGCTCCACATTTCTTGGTGGCAGAGACCATTAAAGATGGTAAAACTAAGTATGTGCATTTTATTGTCGATTTTCATCCACATACTCTAAAAAATGTAGGGCAAACTATTTGTGGAGTATGGAGCTAAACTATATGGTATGCAACAAACCATTTTATGTTATAAATATCAAGATTTTTTATTACCTTTTTGACAAAAAATAGTCCCTTAGCAGCATGAGATTTGGCAGAAGCTCTAACTATCCCTCACAGACAGATGACTAGCCCAAGGTGTTGCATATAGACTGAAAACCCTACTGATACTATATTCAGCCTAAAACATTGCCTACTAATGTTATACATAGTCTAAAGCATTGTTAAGTTTCTTATCATTGTTGCATTTCCTGCCGTTCTGCTAAATTTATAACACCTTTGAGAAAATATAAGGCCACCACTCTCAATTTCATAATACGTGGAAACAATCAAGAGATTGATGCAGTAAGCATTGAGAATAAGAAAGAAAAAAGGATTATATCAATCTAGAATGAAAGAAACATATTTCAGCCACCCATAATAGAATGAAAGAAGTTCATAATCATTGGCATAATAATTAGAAGCTTTTACAGGTGACCTGGTATTGTTTCAACTACCATGGTACCAACAAGTTTTGTGTGGGATAAGAACTATAACAATCTATCTCCTCAATTCTATGGACGCTTCTAACAGGAATAACAAAAAAGACCAACAACCTAAAGGTTTAAACTCTCACCTCAGGCAAAAATTCATGAAATGTTTATGCATCCAAGCTAAAGCCAAACCAAGGAGAATCAAATGCTCAGCCCATATTGCCACCTGAGCTTATTGAAGACTGTGTGCATAAACTACTGGAAGTTCTACAGCAATGACAATAATGTATTATTCAGATACCAAAATGTACTTTGATAGAGTAATGGAGACAGAGAATATGTCACATGGGAATTAGAAGGTTTATTGACACAAACTGTACATATTCTTAACTTGATTGTGATTAGACCAAGCATGTTTTGTCAACCAGCAAGATAGGTCCACCATAACTTTCCTCTGTTGGAGTAGTTCCAAATCAAAACAGAGAAGTTGAAGACTTCCAGCCGATTTAGGAGATGGACGAAAATTATCCAAACCAGGGAAAACAAGAGACAAATAGCCACAGTTGTCACTTGTCACTTGTCACCTGTCACCAACCTAGTGCTGGTCTGCCGTAAGTTGCACATATCACTTGCTCATGGTTCATCAAGGGCATGGCAACAACTTAATTAATTAGTCTTATTTCATATTTTCTTTAGTCCTAACTAACGTAGACAGTTCTAGGAGCAAGATAGTCAAGAGTAGGGCAGCAACCTAGTGAACTAGTCTGATCTTGTATGTTTTTTCAAGTCTTAGCTAGTGTAGACAAATATAGAATCCAAACAGTCTATTTATACTTGATTCTAGCCCTTGGGCATGTACACTGAAAATTACTGCAGCAACAAACCTTCTTCAAATCTATCTCAATCCTCTAATCCCTCTCCCCATCTCTTCCTTGAAGAGATGGATGTTACAATCTTCCTTGAAGAAAGAACACTTGATAGGATGTGACATATGCTTCTGTTGTTTTACGCTAACAATGGGATTGAGCAATCTCATTTACAAAACAGATGAACTACAAACCATCACAGTGATCACTATTCGACCTTTCTCACCTGGAAAGTTCCAGCAAAGTTTGTAAATAAAACAATAACAGAGTAAAAAACAATCATAAATTATACCAATTGTCCAATCAATTATTTCATATTTCTTAATGTTTTTTAAAGCTAATAAGCACAAAGAACGTAACAAATCTTTATAATCCTTTCATATTCCTGATAGTTTTTCTCAGGATAAAAAAAAACAGCTACGTATTACTAATTACATTGTATGAAAAAGAACAGTAATTTGCAATCAACAAAGTAACACCTTTATTCTCAAGTCAGATAGAATAATCTCAGACGACAAACTAAAAGAAAGAAGAACAAGACTGACCTTTTTCATCACAAACGAACTGGTATCTCCCCAATTGGACTCGGTCCTCGATGGAGAGATTGGAAGCATTTTAGCAGTCGCTGGATTCGACAATCTAACTTCTCCTTCCTCTTCTTCCAGAGGCCTGTTCTTGTAAAAAGTGGTCTTCAAGCTGTATGGCGAATCCTCGTACCCCTCGGCGTCCCCCACATCCTTTGCTTCCCCCAGAGATCTGTCCTCACCATTAGTGCTCTTCAAAATGTATGATAGATCCTTGTTCCAATTGGCGTCCCCCATATCCTTTGCTTCCTCCGGTGGTCTCTCCACGCCAGAAGTGGTCTCCAATCTGCACGGCGATTCCTCGTTCCCCTTGGCATCCCCCACATCCTTCGCATCCGCTGAAGGTCTCTCGTCGCGCTTCGAGCTGTACGATAAATTTTCCTTCCGCTTGGCTTCCCTCTTACCCTTATCTTTCGTATCCTTTTCCTTCAAAGAAGCAAGTTTCGCACCCGATTCGACCTTTCGGCCCCCGTCCGCGGAAGGCGAGCCGCCAGCAACCCTGGAATCGAGCGACATCGATCTCACGGGCTGCAGCGAGGTCGGTGGGCGGGGCTTCACCTTCGGCCGTTCTGTCCTGGTTGTCTTTCTTGATTCTCGCGTTCTGGACGACGGCATTCTCGCGGATGACATATTTAACCTAGTCTAGAGCCCCCAAGAACAAACCTTGGAAAGTTCTACTGATCTCCAAAACGGTCCTTTCTTGAACCCTAAAAAAATGGAGAACCAAAAGGAAAAAGCAACTGGAGATCCAAACCATACAACCTGAACGATCTTCCGGTGCGAAACGTCATCCAGGAAACAAAATCGAACAACTAACAACCAAAGAAATGATCTTTTAATAAGAATCGCCGCAACAATGGGGATAAAAGAACAAATCTGAACAATCTGGGTCGTCTCCAAGACACCAAAATAAAAGGATCAAAGGCAAGAAAGAACTGGAGGGAATTAAATGGGTGGAAAGAGGAAAATTGAGTAGTTTGGGAGTCGAGAAAGAGTAAAGAATCGATCTGTTCTTCCCCGCTGTCAAACTGCAATGGTTTGCTCCTCATAGACGGAGTACACGCGCGTGTACCATTCGTAATCTGGACGCGGTGACGTCAACAACCGAACGGTGGGAGCCCGTCTCAGCCGGTAACGTATCAGCTTTGCAAAGGAAGCCGAGAAGAAACAACAATGAAAAAAAGGGCTCTTCATCGCCACGTGGCTCCCGACACCGCCGCGTGTCGGTAAGCAAGCTAAACGCGCGTACACCTCTCTCCCTTCCAATGGTTGTTGCCCTCCGTTTTCTCTCTGGAAGAAATTTCTCGGACGAAATGACTAATTTACACCTCCTTTGGCTAATATATCAAGAAAATATGGGTTATTTCAGAATTAATTCAGGGACAAAAAAGGTAATTAAAACTAGCTTCTTCGCCCGGCTTTCGGACGCAGGAGGCGTGTTTTAGGAAAGAGGCAAGCGAGGGAGAACGGGTTAACATCACGAGCCCGTTTTGAACGTTGGCCGTTGGATCAGGATCGTACGCTTCATACAGAGCCGACAGAAAGGAGAAAGTTTAAATTGGCTATTGCTGTCGGTTGGAATGGTGGATTCCAGCACGGACGGTGTGGTTACCCCACCCATTATATATTATTGCGTTGAGATCTCTCAATTTCATCTAAATCACTGTTCATCATAAATGCAGGTTGAATGTGACAATGCCAAAATTAGGATGATCCCCTGATAGACTGTTATTCTGCACTCACATTAAGAGTACGGAATGCTGCAACGATGTATGATTTATGTTGATTTGTAACATTAGAACTATGGTGTTTACAAAAGAACTTCGTTTTAAGATAGAAATGAATTGCAAAGAAGACAAGGAAAAAAGTACAACGAAGATCGCTTTGATTAGTTATGCTATATCATGTCAATGGGGTCACGAACGCAGTATCAAAAATAATTGACTCGTTGTTGTTTTATGTATATGGAACTGTTAAGCACGTTCTCATCATTGACTTAATATAACTCCACTAAATCCAGTCCATCGTCGAAATCTTCAATGCTTTGATTCGAGACTTGGCTGCTCTAGTGGTGTGGCTAACTTTGTTACAACCTGTTCTTCTCTCTTTTTTTTTATTCTCTTTTGTTTATCATTCGTGAATATTTTAAATTGTCATAATAATCGTTCATGATTCGTAAAAATAGATAGTACAATTAATTTTATCCATAATCATAACTTAGTTAGTGGTGTGATTAATTTTATCCCCTTACTCGTAAGGGTACGTGGTACAGTCGACTTTATCCGTATTTTTTTCAATATTTATCAAAAAATGTTATGTTTCGTACTAATGATTATATTATTTTTCTTGTTTCACCATCCCGGTGAGAATTTTAATGTTGAGAGCTTGCCTAATTTGCAAGTGATTAGATACATCAGTTGTTCTTCGAAAAAGAATGATTGAGTAGTAGTAAATCAATGGAAAATTTCTTGTATCTCATTATTAGTCAGACCGCAACAGAGATTTCTCATGATGTTTCCTTAAATGTTACTTGAATCAACAGTCTTCTCTCCAAGCATTGAAGGACAAAGGTCTGTAGTTCACCTACACATGCATGTGACATTAATCTGCAGATGTCAGTGGCAATGTATGCTCCATGCATCTCATTACAAGCTTACCTGGTTAAGGGATATCGTAATTAATCAGGCCATATGTATGGCTAAGAACATTCAATTTAACTCCTACTTTCATGAGTTTATGTTTCTTAATTCGTAACACCAGTGGTTAAAACAGCTGAGTAAACTCCATGCATCAGTTGTCTACAGCCAGATGAGTTATCTTGTACTTTTTCCGGTTTAATCAAGTTGGAGCAAACCCCATGACATAAAGAGCATAATAGAATTTTGATGCCACTGTAAAATGGAGAAGCTGACACAAATCAAGGACAACAAACCCCTTCTTACAAAACCTTGAATGATAGATTATCCTTAGTAGGGCCTTGACCACATTCGGCACAAACAGCAGAAGGTATGCATTAGATATAGATCATGTCATGAACTTTTAAGAGTGGCAAGAGATGTGTTTGTGAAACTCATGTGACGTCGGAGAGCTCGACTGTGATGTTAAGTTTCACTACTGCCGAAATCCGACCACTATTTTGAGTCAGATTGGAGGTTGGCAGTCAATGAAAATTCTGCTTCATGGCAGCATCTATTAGTTCAGCTCTTGAGGTCATACTAGATTTTGTTTGGAGTTAGGAGATGGTGAAGGATAGGTAGAGAAGTGACACAGCAGGAGATGGTGAAGGGGAGGGATCAAAACCACCTGACACCATGCATGTGTGAGCATGAGTTGTATAATAGAAAAAGTTGGGGGATGGGAAGAAGAATCAAAAGGGAGGGGAAGAAAAAGTTGGGGGGTGACCCCATGCCATGAGGCAATTATTCAAGCGTGTGCTCCATGCCTGACTTCTCATGTACGTGAAACCGACACCCCAACACCAAGAGGGAAGTCCTGAAGCCACGACATGTCGAGGACGTTGATCCGAGTGGCACAATTGGTGGGGAAAGGAAGGTGGATGACCTACTTGACACCTCAAGATCACAGGAAGAAGTCTACCATGGATACTTAGAAGGCAAGTCCAGTTCAAATCTTGTAAGACTAATCGAGTTTGGTTCCCTGTCAACTCGACGTTGGAAAAGTCCCACACGATTGGGCAAACTCACCAATATTCCTTGGTATGAACAAAACGAACACTGCGGGACATCGATGGCCTGCATTGAACTCAGGTTTCATACTATGTCTAAGCTAGTTCGTGTGTCTCAAGGTGGAGCTGCAAAATCTAATGATCGCTTCACATAGGACATCACCATGTCTGTAAGCAGATGCAATAGTTTTATGTTTGTTCTGTTGCGTTTATAAACGCAAGCTTGATATCCGACCATTATGATCGACATTTAGGAAAATATGGATGATAGTGGCACTCTGCATTTTGTCATGCAAACAGTGCAGTCTCATGAATGATGAAATATCGACCAGTATATTACTCTGATGTAAGGAAACATACTCGTTCGGCGCTAGATTCGTAATGTGGAATATAAGAAGATTATTTTCAAAAAGTTTAAAGTTGTTTACTTATTAATTTTATATTTTTTTATCCCAAATTATTAGTTAACTTGTTTTAAATACCTAAAACTAATATCAATAACCTCTAAACTTATAAAATTATCAAAGAAAAATATCTTCAAATATTATAAAGGTCTTCTCCATTATAAAAATTTGATTTCTATCGTCCTTCCTTATGAGATCAATTTGTGATTTGACTGAATTTATAATGAAGGAAGAGAGAAATCAAATCTTTATAATGGAGAAGACCTTTATAATACTTGAAAATATCATTTCTTAATAATTCCATAGATTTAGAAGGGGATTTTATTTATACCAGTTTTAAGTCTTGAAAATTAGTTAACTAACAATGTGGGACAAACTTTATGTTCTTTGAAAATAGTCTCTTCTGCTAGCTTATTCACATTAATCTCCTTCTAAGCTTATGAAATAATCAAGAAACAATATCTTAAGTATTGTAAAGACATTCTCCAAATTGATTTATCTCATCCTTTGTTATAAGATTAGTTACTAGAATCCTTTCTACTAATATTATTTTAATATTATTTCTGTTAATTCGCTACTCAAGCTAGTGCAACGCTGACCTAATAAAGTGAAGCTAACACACCCTAAGCTCTAAGATTCATGAAATGCATAAGGACAAGAAGGATCAGTATGGTATTCATGGAGAAAAGTGTAGGATTAATATCGATGAAAAGATGCAATAATTATTTTTATTAGTCCCATTTCTCCTCCCACAGCAAGTCTTCGTTAAGATTATCTACCTTCACCTTCTTTTGGGATGTCATCCGACAAATCCACCGTGATCCAAGTACTGGCATGGTGGGAAGATAGGAGGGAACAGAATGGTAGGCTTCTTGATGCGTGTACTAAATAAAGTTATGAATTAATCTGGGACAAATATTTATGAATGACTAATGTGTTTAATAATATTAATATTGTCATAAAATAAAATATGATTCTAGCTTTGATACTCAAAACCTAGGCATAATATTCTTTAACAACAAACACTTCTACTGTCAAAATAGTAGTGTATTACGGTGATATTTATGTTGTTAATTGTCATGTTTAATTAGTGGACTCGATCGTAATCCTGGTCACTATCGAGCCACCAAGTTTGACCTTCAACTGCAATGGTAGCTACCGTTGTCTAACCCCCGACTGACTCGCCGATTGCGAGCAACAGAGTGGCAGCTTAGTGATGACAAAGTCGAACCCTTCGGTCTGCGTCAAAGTTAGAGACTTCGAGCCCACCATGTTTGACCGCCTATGACTCCGGCTCGCCGTGGTCTCTGTTCATCGACCCAGAGACCGGGCACAGAAGGGCGTTCTCCAATTGGGTTGTCGGCCGTGTAATTCCAACAGTTTCGTAGCTGGCAATCAATGAGAGACCTACTTTGCATGTTTGGTGCCTTCGATGGGATACCGATTGTGCTACCCCCCTACGGCAGCACGGCTATACTGCGCACGAGGTCGTCGGAAGGTCATTCGGTGGCATTGTCGTCATTATCCATTTGCAACTTCTCTATTACTGGACAAGGTGAAAGCAAAGATGGATTTCGCTTTGCCGCCTGCCAATTACAGCAGGCCAAGTAGTAGTGAAGTGTATGAGTAAATGCCCAGAACAGCCGTACTGCCTCAAAAATCGTGGTGACAGCTCATGGGGACGAGATGAGGGAAGTCAAGTTCGGGCTATCTCGTCCGAGTCAGGAGACACAAAAATGTCGCCTCCGGTTGGACGATACCGTGGATGTCATACTGTGAGATGATCGACCCGCTATAGTACGCATTGCAAAGATGACACGTAGGTGTCTTGCATCATGATCCTGGCCGGGCTAGACAGGTGAGCAAGAGGGTCCCATCGGCCCATGTGCTCTTTCCCTCTTTGTCTCCACCCGCACTCTCTGCGTCGTCCCCTCTTCTCCGCCCGCCTCTTTCTCTCTCTCTCTCTCCCTCTCTCTCTCAATCATTAGACTTGGGTCATCTCTCTCTGAACACCCCACATCCCTTCTCCTTTTGTAGTTCTATTTTCTATTCAATTTCTCTCGCGCGGGGGCCATGAGCACCGCTGACCGCGCCATGAACGGCGGGCCCGCGCCAGTGCAGCAGCAGAAGAGGCAGATAACGGCGGGGGTGGTGGTGGGGGGAGGAGGAGGAAGCGGCGGCGGGACCGTGGCCGTGAAGAAGGGGCCATCCAAGGACCGGCACAGTAAGGTGGACGGGCGAGGGCGGCGCATCCGCATGCCCATCATCTGCGCCGCCCGGGTTTTCCAGCTCACTCGCGAGCTCGGTCACAAGTCCGACGGCCAGACCATCGAGTGGCTTCTCCGCCAGGCCGAGCCCTCCATCATCGCTGCCACTGGTTCCGGTACCATCCCGGCCTCCTTTTCCACCACCTCGCCCTCGAAGCCCACCTCCTCTCCGGCGCGCTTCATCCTCGGCAAGCGCCTCCGGGCCGACGCTGCAGACGACTCCGCCAAGGACGACCGCTTCATCGCTGCCGGAGGTGGGGCGACGATCGGAATCGGGCCAGCGACCGGGTTCTGGGCCTTGCCCGCCCGGGCGGACTTCGGGCAGGTCTGGAGCTTTGCTGCGCCGGAGATGGTGGCGTCGCAGCATGCCGCCTTCACCGGGACGTTCGCCGGGCAGCCTATGGGGGAAGCATCCGCTGCAAGAGTGGGGAATTACCTCCCCCTAGCTGGGCACCTCAACCTGCTGGCCTCGCTGTCAGGGCCACCTGGTGCCACCTCCGCTGCGGCAGCCGCGCAGGCGGAAGACGAAACCCGCTGATAGCTTCGGTACTTTTAGCTTTAGCCGATTAGTGTTCCCACCTCCTATCGAGTTAGAAAAGATTAGGTTTGTGGAGTTTGGATTGGCATTAGAGTAGAGTTCTATTGGTTCTCTCGTTACCCCCCCTTTCTTGTTGATTAGTCTCAGTTCGGATTCCATGGTTGTCTGGTCTCGAGTGCTTCGTGACAGAGGAATCAAGTCAAATGTAGACACTACTGAAGTTGAAATCCTGTGAAGAAGCACCGTGAAGATGTGCATGGGAAATCAAGAAGTCCAATGTGCTATGATGATCAAGGCCTGGGAGCTGTAAGGTTTGTGATTCTAGATAGGTGACATGTTTGTATCAGCATGGCTGGGAGAACCCGAGAGAATCCGATTGCATGGAAGCCTCTGTTTTCAGTCCGTAAGTTCTCCACTGTCAAAGCTCCATGTGTACTCTACGAGTCTTTTCTCTGTTTTTTCTTGGATTTTGCCTGTGTGACAATAACGTGGTTTCTGCGTATGTAATTCTGGATTGTTTGAGATGTGCGAGTGCAAATAAACTTTAGTTGTTCTTCCTGCATTCTGTCACCTTACCTACTGTATAGTTTGGATAGATACATCTGCAATCTTCTATCCATGCGCAATTTCATCTTGCTTTTTATTCTGAACGGTTCAATCGAACCAAAATACATTTTTTGGGGAATTTCTTGTAGAACATTATGTAGTAGAGTTGGTCGTTGAACAACTTCCAGAATCTAAACCTAAATCCATTTTACACTAGGAATAATTCATCTCTACCCGGTTTCAGATTCTGTGATGAAGTCAGAGTGGCCCGAGCATCATCAACAGAGCTCTATGCAGTTCGACATGCCCCTTCACTTACCTTCTTGCTCCGCAATATTGTCAATTTGTATGACCAAAAGTTTAAGCTATTTGATGGATTGATATCGCATTTAAAGAAACAATGTTGCTTATATTCTATTTGCAGAATTTGATATCATTAATCTGCTTTCACGGATTCAGATAGCCTTCAACTTTAGAAAGCAGAGGCAGCTGAATCTTGTAAAGCTTACAATGTAAACATGCTGATTCCTTCAACAAAACTGCAGCATATGCATACCCATAAAGATTGTGGCTGGGAAGCTTCCGCAGGTTCTCGTTGCGGTCGTGGAATTGACTCACATCTGCTTCAGCGTTCACTGTCATGCATGTGAAACGCAGCCTATTTGTTTGACAAACATGAGAGAAGAATAATCTACAGCTGCAATCATATAAAGGAAGGAATATAACATCTGTGATTGATCCCTGTACGTCATGGCTGGGCTCAACTTCTTGTAATGGCAGTTTGTTAATCTAATAAAGTAGGCGTGCTGATACGATGGAGGTTGACATCTTTAATATGTTTCCACCTCACCTACCTCTCTACTGTTGGATTGAACACCCAACCTGTGTGCCTTTATTTGCTGCCTTTACAACTGGGCTTTCGGAAAGCAAATGCTGGCATTTATAAATATCATATGGTGTTGCTTACACATCTGATGACATGACTTTAGAGCTTCGGATGTCTCCACATATATTCTACATCAGGAGTTGCAAGCAGCAGTAGAGAAAGGATTGTTTAGTAAGATGAGTACCTAAGACGAAGTACAAATGGAAATGAAACGACGGACGGTCACACGGATACGTCTCCGCTTGTCGCGGACATGCGCGAGCAATCTGTGACATATAGCACATGAAGTCCTCGATGGTGGAGAGGTCTGCTTTCTGACTCGGGAACATCAATAGGATGTTCTCGGAAGTAATGGTGAAAGCCTGTCAGCTCCTGCTTTACTGTCTGCGATTTCGATTGCTTATATTTGTCGAACTTGCTGATCTATAGTTTCATTTGTGATGGAGCTTGAGACCAATAATAAGATATGTTTTATTGTTCATTACTGATTCTTGTAGATAGTAGACACATCTTCTTTTGTTTCTTTGGAAAAAATGAAGCATCATAACATAAACTTCATAGTAAAATCTAATTGAAAGTAATTTCGAATAAGATTCTGACAAAGTAATTTTAAATCATTCTAACAAGATATAGGCACATACATCAGAGTACCAGTCGAACCAGGAGTAGTATCAGAATCCTGATCGAAGTCGGACTTCCACAGCCTGTGTGCATATATATCTATATACGGAGACATGTGGGCTTCAAAAGCGTCCAGAGAGAGAGAGTCTGTAGTCGGGAGCTCTTTTCTTAACAGCCTGTGTGCATATATATCTATATATGGAGACATGTGGGCTTCAAAAGCGTCCACAGAGAGAGTCTGTAGTCGGGAGCTCTTTTCTTGCTCTCAACGTTGGTATCGTCGCCGGGAAAGACATGTCGTCCGCTGGAGCCACCGGCGGTGCCGCCGCTTCGAATTTATACTTTTGCTCCCAGTGCGACCGCACTTTCACCTTCGACCCCGCCGACGCCGGAGATCACGGCGTCATCTGCTGCGTCCACTGCGCCATGAGCGTCGCCCAGGGATCCAACTTCCCAAACCTCGAGAACCCTAACTCTGACTTGGGCTCTCTCGACGCCCAGCAACCCTCGCCCTCCCACCTTTCTGACCATGATGCAGACTCTGTGCCTTTCGACGAGCTTATCACGTTCCCTTTTAGCTCGTCTGTCGCGGACTTCTACTTTGACGCGATGTTGATAGAGCAACAACTCGAACGATGGTTTGGGCGATCACTCAACCTCGCTCCTTCCAGGCGCGGCACCCAGTCAGCATGGAAGGCCGCCGTGGAGGCCCTACCGGACATCAACTTCTTGTGGGACCGATCCGATCGAGTGCACGATTTGCATGGACTCGTTCGACGCCAGCGCGGTGGTGAAGCAGTTGCCCTGCAAGCACATGTTCCACAAGTAGTGCATTCTCCCGTGGCTCGACAGCCATAACTCCTGCCCGCTCTGCCGATCCGAGCTGCCCTGACTATTCTGACTACATATTCTTCTGGGCAAAATATACACACAAATATCGAATAGGTTTCCTACTTCCTTGTAGATTTGCGATTTAAACGGCGATGATAGCTGAAAGTAGCAAACTTATATGATTTACAATCTGGATTTTACGGCTCAATATATAATATTTACGTTATTTCGGTTGATCTAATCGATTGTCTCAGAATATGACGCTCACTATACTTCAAATTACTTACGTTTTCGACCCATTAGGTGTTGGATGAAACGGGGCCAATGGAGGGGATACTTACATGATCTTTGTTTCCCACTTCGTCTATTGGTTTCGGATTTAATTCACCAAATTAATGAAATGTCCAGTTTTCACCACTACTTCTCACTGGAACTCAGTTGAAAGCAGAGCATAATGCATCCAAAAACAATATAAGAAACATCAGTGTTACGGGCAACAAACTATTACGACCATTAAGTTGTGATCTCAAGCTCCTTAATTTTGACCCAATCCACAATAGAATATGGTTCGGTTGAATGGGAGGGTCCTCTTCGGACACTGAAGGTCTCATAGTAAGTGCAAATACAATATGATTGAAGTATAATAGGATAATGACATTTGGAGACTTAGCATGAAAGATGTCATCATTTCGAGCATCCAAGAACACCCAAAGTATAGTGACAGTCACATATTCGGATCAAAACGGTAGAGGAAACTATAGGATAGGAATCCTCCTCGATCTGGAAGCCGTCGCACAAAAAGAAAGAGCAAGCAACGATTGCTTGCAACCCATGATAGAAACTACAGATGCACTGCACATTGATGCCTATTAAAGCTAAGCGACGATACGTAGTAGCTTCCAAACAAAACACCTTAGTTCTAAGTAGAATTTGGAGCTGCCATAAACGTTATCACTAGTCCCGAACATCCACCGCGTTAGCAAGATAGGAATGCAAAAAATGGGCAATTAGGGGATGCCATACTTTCTTTTCAGGTTGATCTGAAAGGTCCGTAATAATACGATTGACTTCCAAAGAAGAAAATTCTTCTCTTATGGGTGTGGCACACTGGGTGATAGCTCACTTGATGAGCTGTAACTTTGGTTGCGAGTCTGAGGGACGATAGTTGGTGTGCTGCAAGATCGTTCTTTTGAGCAGCATGCTTGTGGACTTCTCTTTTCGCAGGTTGTTAAAGAAGGCATGGTGAATAGGCTGTGAAGGAAGGTTGCACTAAGTTGGTGATCGAGTCAGATGAAGAGTTGGTGGTCAGAATTTTGAACACAAATTCTCATCCATCTTGGAAGCTTATTAACCACACCATACACACTATGGCTTTGTTGCAAAACCTTTATGGTTGATTAATTTTGCTAGGGTTAATAGGTTTCTTGGTTTTGGAAGCAGCAGTTGCATGGCTTGAGCTCTTTACCATTTTTTTATCAGCACGGTGCTTGTTGTTGTCGCTTTTTTTAGTAATTAAGGTTTCTTTGTTGTATTGGAAGAAAAAACAAATCAGAATTTATTTCGAATAAAATTCTGACCAAGTAATTGTGGATGTCATCCTATCCGAGCCATACTCCAACAGCCTTTTCGTTGATGTGCAGAGGTTTATAGAGTTCGTAATAGGGAGTTCTGTTCTTGGTCTCAACGTCGCTTTGTCTCGTCGCCGGGAAAGACATGTCTTCCTCTGCTAATATATATTTTTGCTGCCAGTGCGGCTGCACTTTTCCCTTCATTCTCGCCAACGCCGTAAATGGCGGCGACGTCATCTGGTGCTTCCACTGCGGCAGAAGCGTCGTCCTCGCTAACCCAAACCCTGGCGTGGTCATTTTCGGCGACCAGCAACCCTCATCCAGTGACGATGACGATCCAGACCCTGCGCCTTTCGACGATGTTGACATGTTCCCTTCCTCCATCATTGGCTTGGCCTCCGCGGGGTTCCTCAACGCCGGAGTGGTGTCTCTTGATGAGTTAGAGCAAGAATTCGAACAATGGTATGAGGAACCAATCGACTTCTCTGCTTCCAGCTCCGGCACCCAGTCAGCTTCGAGGGCCGCCGTGGAGGCCCTACCGGACGTCAAGATCTCCGTAGCAGCTCCGGGGGACGATCCGATCGATCGCTCGGTTTGCATGGAGTCGTTCGACGCAGGCGAGGTGGTGAAGCAGATGCCCTGCAAGCACATGTTCCACGACCGGTGCATCCTCCGGTGGCTCGACTGCCACAACTCCTGCTCGCTCTGTCGATATGAGCTGCCCCGATGATTGTGACTGCATATTGTTCTGAACATAATGCACACACAAACATTGAATTGCTTTTTCTTCCTTGTATGTTTACTGAACATGTAGATGTAGCAAACTTGGTTTCTTTGCTGAATATGATTTACAATCTGGATTTTGTGGCTCAATAATATTTACGTTATTTCGGTTTAGTTAGTTGATTGTCATAGAATAGGATGCGCGACATACTTAAAAGTTACTTGCAGTGTGGATCGATTAGGTGTTGGATGAAACAGGGCCAATGGAGGGGATTTCCAGTTGACCAAATTAATGAGATTTCCAGTTTCTACCAGTTCGTCTGGTTGGAACTCAGTTGAAAGCAGCCCATAATAGGTTGGTATCAGCCATCCCAGCCAAAAACTCAGGTGAAGGATCGATATTGCTTGCTCTGGTCAATATTGACTTTTTTGTGGGACCGAATTTATCTGGTTACTGCATATTGGTTTGGCCATAAATAAGTTGTCAGGATTGCATGACCCAAATGTGGTGTCATGATGTTATGCTGGAAGAGAGTATGTTTGAAAGGTAGGGTAGATGTGGTGTCCCATTCATAGCGACTTGTGTCGGCTGGTTTCTGATACAAGATGCAAGCGTTGATGAAGGCAACACAAGGATGCATAGGCATGGTTTGGGCGAGGTACAGGGTGAACACGACAGAGTACATGTTCTGGTTGGCAAGCTGGAAGTCAACGGGGTGAGCCCTTATCCGGATAAGGCCAGAGATAATTCCTCCTATCCGTTGACGAAAGTGGGAGTGGCTAGGGATTTCATGGCCCATCAGAGGCTGTTGATGTTCTGGGAGACCAAAAATGGAGGTAAGAGGAGATATAAAAGGAAAGGACCACCTGTGTTATCCTTGCAACCGTGGGAGCTCCAAGGGAAGTGGAATACCTTTACCTTTGCTTCCATCACCATAGAAACGGAAAACTTGCTTGCTCGGTGTCGAGATGGCCGGTGGAGGATTAGCACCGACGCCAGATGGTGAGGTGAAGCAATACAATGGGCATGTGACGGTCTTCGTGATCGTCACTTGCGTGATAGCAGCCTCTGGTGGTCTCATCTTCGGATACGACATCGGCGTTTCTGGTGATTGATCGACGCCCAAATGCCTATTTTACTATTAACTGAGAAATGGCTAATGTGTTGTGTTGTGTCGTGGAGGGGGTGTGACTTCCATGGATGAGTTCCTCCAGAAGTTCTTCCCATCGGTGTACAGGGACGAGAAGAGCGCCGCTGGCACGAATCAGTGGTGCCAGTTCGACAGCGCTCTGCTGACGGCTTTCACGTCATCCCTCTACATCGCGGGGCTCATCTCCACGTATTTCGCGTCCACGGTGACCCGGACCTTCGGCCGGAAGACCTCCATGCTGTTTGGAGGAGTAGCCTTCCTCGTTGGCTCCGCAATCAACGGCATCTCCATGAACGTAGCCATGCTAATCATTGGCCGCCTCCTGCTCGGCGTTGGCGTGGGGTTCGCCAACCAGGCCGTCCCGCTCTACCTGTCCGAGATGGCCCCGGCGCAGCTCCGAGGAGCGCTGAATATGGGATTCCAGATGGCCACCACCATCGGCATCCTCGTAGCCAGCCTCGTGAACTATGGCACGGCTAAGCTCAAGGGCGGATACGGGTGGCGCATCTCGGTGGCCCTCGCTGCGGTGCCAGCCCTCATCATGACCGTTGGCGCCATCGTCCTCCCTGACACCCCGAACTCCCTCGTCGAGCGCGGCCTGCGCGCCGAGGCCAAGGCCACGCTCCAGAAGATCCGGGGCACCGAGGACGTCGACGTGGAGCTGCACGACATGATCGAGGCGAGCGAGACGTCGAAGCAGGTGCGCCACCCCTGGCAGAGCATCCTCCGCCGGGAGCACCGCCCCCATCTCATCATGGCCATCGCCATCCCAGCGTTCCAGCAGCTCACCGGCATCAACGTAATCATGTTCTACGCGCCGGTGCTCTTCAAGACCATCGGCTTCGGGAACAGCGCGTCTCTCATGTCCGCTGTCATCTCCGGCCTCGTCAACGTCCTCGCTACCACCGTATCCATCGGGACCGTCGACAAGTTCGGCCGCAGGATCCTCTTCTTCGAGGGCGGGGCGCAGATGCTAGTGAGCCAGGTGGCTGTCGGGGCCATCCTGGGGACATTCTTCGGTTCAGCCGGAACAGGGAAGCTCTCGCCTGCTCTGGCCAACCTGGTGCTGGCACTCATCTGCATCTACGTCGCAGCGTTCGCTTGGTCATGGGGGCCGCTTGGGTGGCTAGTGCCCAGCGAGATCTTCCCGATGGACATCCGCTCGGCGGGGCAGGCGATCGTGGTCGGCGTCAACTTCTTCTTCACCTTCATCATCGCTCAGCTCTTCCTCATGGCGCTCTGCCACCTCAAGGCCGGGCTGTTCTATCTGTTCGCGGCCTTCGTGCTGGTGATGACGTTGTTCGTCATCTTCCTGGTGCCAGAAACCAAGGGCGTGCCCATCGAAGAGATGGCTTTAGTGTGGAAGAAGCACTGGTTTTGGAAGAAGTACATGCCGGAGGACCATGTCAGAACAGCTTGAACCAAACTGCCAACTCTTTCGAGATGTCTCTTTTTCCTTGTACACAACGCACGGGAGGGAAGGTATCCTCGCTATTGGCAGCGCCAAGAACACCAGAAAAGTCATCAGAGGACATCCAAGCCAATTGTGTAGGCTCGTATATCCTCAAATTTCCCTTATTGTTTATACTCACAATTTACAAGTAAAACACCATTCTTGCATCCCAACATGTTTTGCGATCTTCTAATTTTCCAAGAAAAAAGATAACTACAATTAATCAACTAAGAGTATGCAATGTTTCCATAAAAATTTACTTAGCTCTCTCCGTGCACTATAAGTTTCAGATAGAATGGGATCAAGCGATGAACAATTAATATGCTCCAAATCATCCTCTGTTTTCTCAATTTAAGGAGTCTCTCTCCTGTTCTGATCAGGTGATCATGATCGATTATAACGTGAACGAACGAGGATCAAAATCAACATTTCCCAATGTCTTTATCGACCAATAAAATTATATAACGTGGCACAATGGAAGACTAGATCTCTCTCGTTCACAAGCCATCCCTCGAACATATGTAACAGCACCCTTTGTCGTTTAAGTCCATGGTGAGCGAATTCTTCTATTAGCTCGGACGTCATCACAGGCAAAGCTCGTCAGCTTTAGCCTTTTTTACATATAGACTTTGATGAAGGAACAACTTGACGCTTTTCAAAATGTATCAATTCCGTATTTCGCCATTATTCTTTAGCCATGTTGGTGAAACTTATCAAACAAGAAACTCAGGTCTACAACTAAAACTATATCTTTGCCCTCTCTCCAGCTCTGCGTTCTACCCATACAACTATGTCCATCGACAAGAACAGCTCCCTCAAGGTCCGAAAGGGGAAGAAGAGATCGTATTTCTGCTTCGCCTGCTTCTTGGGTTCTCCGGAGCAGTCGAAGCCAGAGCGGCCGGGTTCCAAGCGCAAGCTCTCATGGCGGTTCTCCTGGTTCCGAAGGAAGCATAAGAAGAGGAAGGCGGTTCCCTCAAATGCGACGCCATCAGCTCAAGGGAGGTCATTACCTGCCAAGGTAAGAGAGACGGAACCGTGCCTATGTTGCTATCGTTTGCGTCCTGTTTCGTTAGCTTTGGTTCATGTATCATATCTCTGATTACATCCCTGACACGATCACACCCTCTCTACAACTTTTCCGTGAATCCGAGACGTTCGCGACTCAAACGAAATGTTTTGTCATGCACCTTAATGGTACAGTCTCAAGGGATTTGTCACAATCCTCAAGTCCTAATGTTGTTTCCTCGAATCATGTTTAGCTCCAATCAGAAGGCAGGGAGGTGAGTGGCTATATCTTAGACAGGTAGGAAAAGAATGGGTATAATAAACAGGTAAAGTCACACCCAATCACTACGAGCTTAAGTCTATGTTCCATCCTTCCCGTGTCCGAATCTTAAGGCAAACTTCTTAATTAGATATTCTTGTCGAAAAAAAAGGATGACGTGGTCACCTCTACGGATAAATCTCGCACCATCATCTTCCTAGAAGATGAGGTTTCTTGTTTTCCGTAGGTGGCCTGCGTCACCTAACCGCGCGCGGAGTTAGCTGTCGTCCCCCAGACATGCTCGGGTGTCTTTATCATGTGGGTCCATTTGAGCCGTGAGCTGAAATTTATAGGATCTTGTGGGGTCCGTCTTACGTGTTTCAGAACCATATCCATGTTTATCAAACTGATGCATAGAATCCACGGTGATACTTTCTAATGCCATGATCAATAATCACAGGTGCACATACATTTACAAGGAACAGCACATAGGACTTGTTTCACCACAAAAATAACCATATTGCAGGATCTAATGAGACTGGTTCATGAAAATTGTGAGTCCAGGGTTGTAACAATGGTAGCGAAATCGATATGGAGAACCAGCAACAAGAAGCAGTCCCAGAGGACCAGGTCCAGCCACGCAATGGTGTCACGCAGATCTCAACGGAGATCGATGCTCGCCGAGATCCACTTCCACCAAATCCGCACCAGACTCCAGTTCAAAGTGAGGCGAGGAGTAGCGGACCAAGATCATCCCTGTCCGCCCCTTCCTCCTCTTCCCGTAATCAGGTCCGGTCCGACAGGCTCATGCCTTGTGTTGGAACATGGGTGGTGGTGGCGACACTGGCATTGACGGTATTCTCCGGTCGTGCAACTGCTATCATTTGCTTGTGCTCTTGCTTATACTTTCTGCCGCGCTATGGTGGCCAGCCCTGGTGGAAGACTTGGTACTGCTAGAGTAGAATGGGCAGTACCATGCGTTGATCCACCAGAGCAAGGCATGATAGATTTTCTATTCTTTTCTGAGAGAGAGAGAGAGAGAGAGCAAAGCATGGAAGCATACCATTTTTAGACAGTACAGTAAAAGTGCTTAAAGCAGAAACGGTCCAACAGGGAATAAGAGTTGCAACTCAGATGAGGAGCTAATTTTATATGAATGCCCATTAAAAGTTTCGTACAACAATTGATGTTCCTTGCCTCTTTAATCAAACAACTGCATTTATACAAAAGAATCCTTCTACACAGGCTCTGCAGAAACAGTGGTAAGTTGCACAAAGAATGCAGCCAGTTTTTGTCTTGCACAATTGAAGGCCTTGTGTGCAGTACTCATCAGAATCTCCATAAATTGTGTACACCAAGACGTAGAGCTAAACATGAGCCATGGATGGCTAATCCCGAGCAGTTTTGTTTCTCCTCACGGTCATGGACTTCGGCAAGCCATCAAATATCGGCCTAGCAAGGACGTCTGATTTCAAACTCCACTTGCTCATGGGCCACATGGAAGAGATGTTATCGAAGTCCTGCGATTGCAAACACGAGGTGCTGGATGACTTCCTCACAGAAGCAAGAGCTTCGTTCTTGACATAGTCCCCATTGGGTAGAGCACTCAAGCGACCCACATCCGTATCGATCCTGTACCCTGATTTCGGTCTTGGTGCTATACCCTTTCCTGTCCTCCCTGAGAATCCACCATTGCTGTCCTCGAGAAACAATTCTGGGGTATCAGTTTTTTGACGTCTCCTGATAGATCTCTCAACGTCACTGTTTTCCCCAGCTTCAAAAACTGCTTTTTCGTCGGCAATATAACCGTTCTCTAGTGAGAATCCATTCATCAGACTCCTAGACTTCCTGTGCCTGCTTGGAGGTGGATCAGAAGTTGGTGACTTTTTATATAGTAGTTCATCGTCGAAGCAGCATTTTCCTGTTCCATAGAGTGACATACGCTCGCCTCCAAGAACCGGCCCTCTTTTAGTGTGGCCGAGACCATAGTATCCCTGTAACCTGCTCATGGCAGGAGAAACTTTACGCGGACGAGGTCTCATGTTGATTGACTCGATCAATTCTAAAACGTCATTACGAGGTCGATGGGGCGGACTCTGATCTCTGCAACAAATTCAACCACGATAAGAGAACTGGTAATCTTGATGGAATGAGTGTAGAACAAACATGATGTAGCACAAAAGTTGCCGCTAGTTGTTCAACTTCAATCTATAATGAATTGACTGTTGCTAGAGACAGTCTTGCCACATTCATAATACACACTTTTACCAAAAAGAGGAAGACTCAGCACACAATCTTGAATCCAAAACTTAGCATACTCCATGACAGTACATGGTATTCTTAAACATTGCTAAAGAAAGGTTAGAGCAATGTAGTATTTATCACAAATAGAAGAAACCCAGCAACAACACCTGATCGTTCGACTAAAGAACATTCATCCAAATGATTGTTAAAGATAGGCTCGTGGTCAATTACAGAAAGAGCAGGACCGATGAAATTTGTATAAAAATCAAATCAAAATCATGAAATTTAAGATGTCCCCAGATTTTGGGCAACACTTTTCCCTCAGAAAGATCTGGATATATCTAGGACTTGGTAAGATTCTAGGATAGGTTGGAATGTTTAGATGAAAGTTACAATCGGATGCAAGCCTTCAACTGCTAATGGAAGACTTCCAAAATGATGATAATGTAAAATGATCAGTGTAGAAATAACCAAGTATTTTTCCAGTTATTATCATTCAATTTAATCAAAACAATTTGGACAATGATGACAGAGAAAGTAACAAGCAAAATACACTATCTGTTTTTGATATTACAGGACAATAAAAAATAGGTCATTCAACAATTACAAAAAATGAAAAATGCAAAGCAATCTGTGATTGAAAGTCTCAGTTCATGAGGATCAGCAATATCTTAATGCCATATTAGGAAAAAAAGGACCTCGTAGCCACTAAGAAGAAATATGGTTTGAAGGCAAAGGCAAAAAGGAAATACCCATTCTCAATAGAACCATCAGATAGACAAGGCGACGGTGGATGCCTTCCTGGCAGAGGAATCTGCAATGACTTGTGAGCAAACATCTGAAGGTCTGTTACTAATCCATTTAATCGTTTGATGTCTGCAACCTAATTAATGAAGAACAGAAATTATCACATATCAGATAAGAGAAAAATAAAAAAGAGAGGCAGATATATGCCTTTTTAAATTGTATATGATTTAACCAATATTGTTACGTCTCACAACAAAATTATTAAATAGACAGAACAAAAATTTATGCTCTGCACATACAAAACTTGGTTACTTTTTTTCTTAGTTTTCCTTAGCTACCTATTCATCCATCGACCTCATGCCACAAATGGCACATAGATAGAACTGATACAAAAGAAATTATGGTGCTTAAATTAAATCTATTCGAAAGCAAAATCCAAAATTTAGTCAAAAAACGAAGGAAAATATATCAAGATATTCAATTTTTTTAACATATTATTGCTTTATGAGGTTAAAATTTGATCGCTACAAATATAAGCATTCAAACAGAACTCTAATTACCTCGACGCCATACTTTATCGCAACACCAGCAAGAGTATCCATCCTAGAGACGCGATGCTGGATATGATTAGATTCAAGAGAGAAACCAGGCGGCGACGACGGAGACAAAGACGAGGACACGGGGATCGTCGCGATACCATCGATCTCTCTCGGACGGGCGACGTCGCCATCCAAGGAATCATCTGAAAATAGTTGAGAATTCCTCCTGCTTCCCTCTGCCAGCATCATCTTCGACGGCGCAAATGCACTTCCCTCGGCCAAAAAACCCAATCCTTTCCAGCAAAATGTAGACTTCCTCACATATGGAGCCCTAATTTTATCGACTTCCCAGGCCGATGTACGATTCAAACAGCTAAACCTCCAAGAAATGGGGAATTCTACACGACGGGATCCAGAGTTGAGGGAACTTCGCGAAGCAAGAGAAAGCCACACCTACACCGGTAGATCCTATGAGGATTCGATTAACCTCGCATCGAATTCGTGGAATTGAAAGCCGTTGGGATCGCCGTTGGGATCGCAATCGGGCATGGAAGTCAAAAAATCCGGCCACAAATAGGCAGACGGAAGCGAGGACGCGAGAAACGAGTTACAGCACGCGTACGTTGCATTCTACGCGGTTTCTAAGCGGGCGAGCACCAAATTTAACCTTTCGAATCTTTGGCTCCGGTTGTTTAATAATAATAATAATAATAACCTTTCAAATCATCAATCTTCAAATCTTTAACTTCGTTTAATAATAATAATAATAATAATAATAGTTAAAAAAATTTATATATCCGAATCCAAATGTGCAATTGAGGGGTCTTTCGAACAAGTTTGAAGAAAAATAATATGAATTTGTATATCTAAATATTTAGACTGATTTGGATCTGGATATAACTAAATTTATAAGTACCTGTGAGACTAATAATATTAATCTATTCCACAGCAAGTGCAATGGCAAAACATCGTAGACACCCTAAACATCAAAATTGGACAACTTTATGTATATCTCAATTTGGACATTCATGTTTTAACTTTTTTTTTCTTTTTTGATGATAACTGATAAAAAAATAAGGGCAATTTTAAGAAAACCTTTATTTTTAGTTTTCTCTCTTTTTATTTATTTAATTTTATAGTATACTTATGTTTTAAAAGATAAAATTACTTCTAGCCTTGTTTATATTGCTCATCACCCTTACCTCATCTTTCTTTTTATTTTGATTTTTTTCTCTTATCATAATTAACATCGTTTGTTGTTTTTGTGAGGTCCTATAGTTCTCCCTCTCCACACTTTTTCCTTTACCATTATCCCTAAGGGCCTATTACTCTAGGTCATATGAAATATTATTTATAATATATTTAATTTTGAATCTTTTTGAGAAAATCAAATTCATACATATATTTAAAAAAACTATCTAATAAATTCACTAACAAATTTTATTAGATTAAATAGGATGGATATATTTTTAAATTTTTTTAATGAACTACCAATATTTATTTTGATTGCCTCATACTTTTCTTATTAAAAAATTAAAATTATATTCCTTCAAAAAAACGATTACAAACATTACTTCGATAGTCCTCCATTCAAAAGTCATTCATCTTATGCATAATTCGTTAATTAATTTATAGATGATTTTTTTACTAAATACATGTATCATTTTAAACTAATCAAACAAAATAAAAACATCCAAAATATTTCTGAAAACACTCTCCCCATCTCACCTTTTGGTCACCTATCTTTTCATTTCTCATCTCTATCTTATTGTGCTATTTTATTTCTTGCATAATCAATAATGATAATTGAGAGAATCGATCCCCTGAGAGGAGATAATGGTGATGATTGGGAAGATTGATGGGCTCCAACAAATTGGATGTACCTTGAACTTTTATTTATTTCCTAATACTTAATTGATACGAAAAAAATAATATATTTATCAATAAACAATAAAGGATGATGTGTGACTAAAGACATATCAATCATTTAGATGATGGAGAAACCAAGACTAATCCAGCTTGTTTCAACAGGTTCACATGCATCATTATAGATCCAAACATAACATCGAGTTCACACACACATATGTCCTACCTATTGCTGTCGCTATCGTAGGCTGACTTGACCTGCGCCCACACAGTCAACAAGTAGGTCTTATTTAAAGACAAAGTCACCACTAAGTCCAAGCTGTGGCACGTTAATTCACACTTGTTTGGTCAAAATTGAAGTTGTCTGATGATGACTATCCACAATGAACCCGCTCAAGTCTTCTTACAATATACGCTTGCTTGCTCGGAAAACGCTGAAATATGAAGGGCGGCAATGTCGGCGAAAGAACAACCACCAAAAATGACCCCACCCACTCGAAAAGGTGCGGCCAAAGTCAAGGGTCAAGTCATCAAACGCTAGTCGCCAAATTGACCGTCGAACTTGCACCACCAATTCACCGGCCATCTATTGTGAGCTTTATAAGAAGCTGGAGAGCTGTCTTCTGCTTTGCGGGTGATAATACCCAATTCCTTGTCGTTGGGTTGATATGGAGATGAGATGCCCTCTTCTTTCTATCACATTCTTTCTTACAGTGCTGAGCATTCAGCTTGCGATTTCTCATGCTTCCACCACCGTCCTCTGCCAGGAGGCAGAGAGGCGAGCCCTGATCGAGTTCAAGCGAGGATTCTATGATCCTTCCGGTCGTCTCTCTTCCTGGGTCGGGAAGGAGTGCTGTACGTGGGAAGGCGTCGGCTGCAGCAACGTCACCGGCCGTGTTATCAAGCTCGACCTTCGGAATGCACGCGTCAATTTATTTTCTGATTGCTCTGACAATTTTGACTACTGGTATGGTGATAGTAAAGGATGCAAATGGGCATTATACGGTGACATAAGCCCGTCGCTGCTCTCTCTCCCACACCTGCAACACCTGGACCTTAGCGGCAACGTCTTTGAACGTCGCCGAATTCCCGAGTTCTTGGGATCCTTGAGGAGACTAACGTATCTAAATCTCTCGAGCGTAGGCGTCGCCGGCAGAGTACCCGAGCGGCTCGGAAATCTCTCCACCTTGCGCCACCTCGATCTTTCTTACAATTTTTATGGCCTTCTCAAATTGTACGTTGAAGACGCTGGGTGGCTCTCTCGTCTTACTTCCCTTCGTCTCCTCAACATGAGCTGGGTCAGCTTTCGAAATGCATCCAATTGGTTACAAGCATTTAATGCACTCCCTCACATTCAAGCGGTAGAATTGCAGTCGTGTGACTTGGGGACCTTTCCTCCTTCCCTGCCTCTTGTCAACTTCACATCTCTCAATACTCTTGATTTAGGATACAACAACATAAACTCTACCATACCAGATTGGCTTTTCAACATAACCAGCCTCGACTTCCTTTATCTTGGTGGGAATGACCTGAACTGGCTCATTCCTGAGTCCATCGCGAAGTTGACGTCGCTCAAGACACTCGACTTGTCTCAGAATACCTTCCATGACGGTTTCATTCCAGCAGCACTGTCCAGCCTCTGCAGGCTCCAATTTCTTTATCTTATAGATGTGCCTATCAATGATGCACTGGCTAATCTAGAAGTAATTTTCTCTGGATGTCTTATGTCTAGCTTGCAGGAACTGTACCTCAGACGCAGCCAGCTGAGTGGTACCTTGCCGGACTGGTTAGGAAACATGGAGAATCTCAAATCTCTTGATCTTTCTTACAACTTCCTCTACGGATCACTGCCTGCGTCGCTTGGAAATCTGTCGATGCTGCAAACTTTGGATGTAAGTTCTAATGATTTGAATGGGTCGATTTCGGATGGCATCGGGCAGATGAAGAGCCTTGTCTCTTTGTTTCTGATTGACAATTCGTTGAGAATGTCCCAAGTCCACTTGGTCAATCTATCAAATTTGAAGGTTTTGGACATTACGTACAACTCGTTTATCTTGGAAGAAGGCAATGACTGGATCCCCCCTTTTAAGCTTAATACTCTTTCGATGCAACTCTGTGAGATAGTGCCAAGACCCCAGTTTCCGAAATGGCTTCGAACACAGACAGCTCTTACGTA
The DNA here is from genome assembly GCA_001649415.1 of Musa itinerans. Classification (NCBI taxonomy): domain Eukaryota; kingdom Viridiplantae; phylum Streptophyta; class Magnoliopsida; order Zingiberales; family Musaceae; genus Musa; species Musa itinerans. The sequence continues at coordinate 368,038 of LVTN01000174.1, forward strand.
TTTAGATTTATCTGGCACAGGCATCCGAGGCGCTATTCCTAACTGGCTTCCTCCCAGTCTCGAGCAACTGGAGCTCTCCTATAATGGCATCACCGGAGGCATGCCACAACATCTTCCAAACTTAAGTTTTTTGGATCTCTCAAATAATCAGGTGTCAGGGCCCCTTCCCTCGACAATCGCAGACACCATGCCGGCAATACAATTTCTCTACTTATCTACGAATAATCTGAGTGGGAGCCTCCCTCTTTCCCTTTGTCGAAATAAGTTTCTGTACGTGCTTCGACTTGCCCAGAACAATCTGTCGGGAGATCTTCCTAATTGCTGGAAAAATTCCTCGATCCTAGTTGTCATGGATCTATCAAACAACACTTTACAAGGGGGGATTCCACACTCAGTCTGCAATTTGAAAAAGCTACAGTCACTTCACCTGAGCAACAATAATCTATCGGGTCAGATGCCTCTCTGTTTAAAGAGTCTCACAGAACTGGAAACTCTTGATCTCGGCTACAACAGCTTCGTCGGAGATGTACCGCCCGGGATCGGAGAAAACCAACTGAAACTAAAGACGCTCAGCTTACGCTCAAATGCCTTCACCGGCAGTATTCCTCGCTTTTCTCATCTGGCATCTCTTCAAATCTTGGATCTTTCCAACAACAATCTATCTGGAACTATCCCACGGAGCTTCGGCAACTTCTCTGCCATGAAACTCTCTCCTCAAAAGGGCGACTATGATATCGGAGGTGCGGCAGAAAATATGTGGCTATTTGTTAAAGGAATCGAATCTGAGTACAGCAGCCTACTTCCGCTCGTCACTATGATCGATCTCTCCAACAATGGCTTGTCAGGAAGTATCCCCGAGGAGTTAGGAAATCTACAAAGTCTTCAGACCTTAAATCTATCTTGGAATTATCTGACGGGAGAGATACCAAACAATATCAAGGGAATGCAACAACTAGAAACTCTGGATCTATCAAGAAATAATCTCTCAGGTTCAATTCCTTCAACCTTGGCAACCTTGAATTTTTTGAACCATTTGAACCTGTCATATAATAATCTTTCAGGCAGAATTCCCACCGGTAACCAATTGCAGACTTTTACTGATCCATCTATATATGCCGGTAACCCAAATCTTTGTGGCCCTCCTCTTACCAAAAGCTGTCCAAAGGACATATCCATCGATGATAAAGAAAAGCAAAGCGAAGATCTTGACAGCAGAACCGAAACTATTTGGGTGTACGCCAGCATCACGCTGGGATTTATCGTAGGATTTTGGGCGATTTGTGGAACCCTACTGTTGCAATGGAGATGGAGGATTGCTTACTTCCGCGCCATCGATAACATGTCCGATAGGCTCTACGTGGTGACGGTATTGAACATGGCAAAGCTCAGAAGGAAGCTACGAGGAAGTGGTCAAGATGGGTGATCCGATATAAACACTACGGCTTGAGTAACATCAAGAATCAAGTACTTGATAAGAGGCATGTTTACAGGTTTTCTAGTTATCTGCAGTTGTATCTTCTACTTGTGTGTCCTTTCACGATAATAAGATCGCTTTAGCTTTTATGTCAACCAAGATTTTTTCTTCGCATCTATGACCTCGTCCTTGATTCTTGCAGTTGGATATTCCCATGCAAATTGGATTAATAAGCACGATTACATGCTATAATAATTATGAGCAAGAAAACAAAAGACTCGTGTACATCAATTTAGTCACATTCTTTAAACAGATTCGATTAAGTTTCATCCGATACGATTTAGAATTGTGATCCTCATCGATGATCAACGGGTTTGCGCTCCGAATCCTACGATTCGAAGGCGTCGGTCATTTCTTTCTTGGATCGGGCCCTGTTGGGCCGAGCCATCGAATCCTCATCCTTACGTCGCTAAGCCGAGCTGGCACCCGGGCGTTCCGTTGGGAAGTCGACGGCATGGATTCGATTCCGGAAGCGCTACACGATGTACGGCCCGCGACGAAGTCACAGCCTCCTATTTATACGAGAGAAAGAACGAGAAACGAGCAAGGAGGAGGAATTAGGCATTTTCGCCTCGGAGCGCGGAGAGGAGAAGCCGGAGAGGCGATCCCTCCCGCGGTTCTCGACGCCCCTCATTCCCACGCTATTCTTCAGGTTTTCCTCTTCCATTGAAGAAGAGTGGTGGTTTCTTGTGGGATTTGTGGTCCGACTCAGTTGTCGACGGAGTTTTGGTTCGCCCCTGCGTTAGCTTTTCGGTAGGGAATTCCAATGCGGTCTTTTCTCTTTGGGGACGATTTATGTCTCTTGTGATTCGTTGGTTCTAAATGGATGGTTTCAGACGTTGTAACATTTATTCGGATAAATTCCTGTCGAAAGGAAAAAAAGTTGATTTGTTCTTCCAAAGCGCATTCTGCAATCACGTTAGTAATTTTTTACAATATGCATTTCTACCCCAAACATGTTTCGTTGTTAGTACTATTTGATTGCAGAACATATGATACTGAAAAATAAGATTTGGTTAATGAATTGAAAAATATGATACTGAAAAGTTGATTTGATTGCAGAACATACAATTTGAGGAATTGAATGATCTTTTTCATAATCCGTCTCTCTATATTGCACAAAATAATGAATTGATTTGCTTGCAGTAGAATTTACAATACAGAAATGGGTGCCCAGGGGTTCTCGGTTGACTTGAACAAGCCTCTGGTTTTCCAGGTACAATTGTGGTGGTTTCATGTCTTGATTTCTTTTCTCTTTCTCATTATACCAAGCCAATGTGAAGATAATGTAAAAACTTACTGCAAAAACACATACATTTGATAAGTATCTTCGACATAACCATCTCAATAAAATGAATGCTGATTTTGTTATAATTGTTCTAATTCGCTCTCTTGCAACATTCCTGATCATTACTGTATTTATATAGATACCCTAACAAGAACTAATCAAAAGTTCAAGGTTGCTTGGAATCTTAATCTATTTTGTGAAAAATCAATATCATTACACATGAAAAAGCCAACAATTTTTTCAATATTCCACATCTTCAGTTGTCACAATGCTTTTATTATCTTAGACCATGATGTCTTTTCAGTAATTTTGCATCAAGTAATCTAAATTTTTTTGATGAATACCCATAGAATTTGCATAAAACTTTACCTGTTTTTTACTATAGGCTTCCATATATTTTACATTTACATGTACATCTAAGGAGGTCACCATCTATGACCATGTAGAGGATTTGACAATTTTGATGATATCATTTCTTCACAATTATTGGAATCTTGAATAGTAAAATCAATCACATTTCTAATAAAGATTTGATCTCATCCTTTCTGCATGTTTTAATGTTTGTCATTGCTCTCACCTGATACAGATTTAACATTTCAAACATTTCACACTCTTGCTCATGTATATATCTAAAGGTTGGTCATCTTGGGGAAGATTATGAGGACTGGGTTCACCGGCCCATCGTTACCAAGGAGATCCCACGATTCTTTGCAAATGGCTTCATGGAGGTAATACGCTGACGAGAATTAATGCAGCATGAGATGATAGATTTGATAAGATTTCCTGACTAATATGCTTTTGTTGCAATTATTCAGTGCTTAACGAGAACAGTGTGGTGGGTTGTTCCAGTGATATGGCTTCCAGTTGTTTTCTGGTGTCTGACCATCTCTATTCGAATGGGCAACACACTCCCTCAATTGGTCCCACTGGTGTCATCAGGAATTCTTCTCTGGACCATGATTGAGTATTCTTTGCATCGCTTCCTTTTCCACATGAAAACAAAAGGCTACTGGTACAATTGTTTCCAGTCTTTGTATGATTGATGTAAACTTCACGAGTCCTTTTAACTTCTTGTTGAGAACCATGATGCAGGGGAAACACAATTCATTATCTGTTTCATGGATGCCATCACAAGTACCCCATGGACGGACTGCGCCTTGTTTTTCCACCTGCTGCAACAGCCATCATATGTGTGCCGGTATTAGCACTTATTTTTCTCAGCCATTTTATATGTGTGCCGGAATTGATGAGCATGCCATATTTCGTCTAATGCTTTTGGTATATGACTTTTATTTTCTCTTTCTGAAAAATTTAAACTGTCTCGATTAGCAAAGGTAAAATGGCTGTGTCATGTCAGTGGAGGCTCTCATGGTGTTTAACGTTCTCTCTCAGTTCTGGCATCTGCTGCACCTACTCACGGCTCCATCAGCTGCGCCTGCCGTGTTTGGAGGTGGCCTGTTGGGATACGTTATATATGACTGCACCCATTACTACCTGCATCATGGACATCCATCCAAACACCCAGCTAAACACCTGAAGGTGAGAAAGAAAAGGATTGCATTTTGTTTTGGCAACCTCGGATGTGGTTCTGAAGAGGAAAAATGCTGCTTCTTTTCCACAGCGGTATCATCTAAACCATCACTTCAAAGTTCAAAACAAGGGGTTTGGAATAACTTCTTCACTCTGGGACATCATCTTTGGCACATTGCCACCAGCAAAAACCTCTCATCGGAAAAACTGATTTCTTTTGGACAATGCAAGAATAGCTTGTAATTTATTGAGGTTAGCCTCCTTCCTTTATTCACTAAAACAGTTTTACATTAACCACGATGCCATCTGTTCTCATCTATTCATTATTCATTTTTCTTTTTTTTTTCAGATTCCCTACTGTTCTCTTTGGTGGTTCCTTTTTTTTTTCCTGCATATCCCCAATAAATAAACATTGCTCTCCAATTCTTTCCTTGGATACATCACAGATCAGTGCCCTTGATCATCATGTATTGAGGACATTATTTGATGAAAACTACCTTGTGTATTAAACCGGTTTATATGGAAACATGAGTTTTTAATTGGTCAGTAATTTGTTCATGGTCTGCGTCCTAATCCAACTCTTCATCATGCAGAACTCTATCTTCAACTTTTCCTGTTAAGACACTGTACGGTGATGAATGTCATGTGTTTAGCAGAGGTGGAAAGGAAAAAAAAGAATCAAAATAGAAGATGTGTATAAGCTAGTCCAATCAACAAGTGAAAATGAGGCTTAAAGACTAGAAAGATTTTTCTTGTTATGAGTGGAGTACTCAGCCACTCCGGCACAGTAGAGTTGATCAAGTTACCGTACAAATTTAGAGTTGTGAGAGATGTGAAGTTGATGTGGCACTCAGTGAGAAGATTTCTTGTCTTGTGTTATGCATAACTTGCAAATGTTATTACACATCGCATATGGTGGAATGCTTTTACATATTTTCATAGATGATTCATGACAAATGGAATCTATTCAATAAACTACGCCACAGTGTAGCTTATGGATAAAACAGAGTCGAACAATACTGCTGGCTAAATGTTAATTAGAGCTTATAGACTATACGCCGAGAACTCATACTTTGATGAACTAAAATTTTGATGCTAAGAGAATTCAGAAAGACAAATCGATAGTCCTTGCAAAAATTAAAATCATGTGACCAGTGGATTATGAAAAAACATGCAAACCATGAGCCCAATGCATACTGCCTGATACTAATGGTGAACGCTCCCATCGGCTTAGTCAACTTGACCTCCTACCAGTAGGTTCCTCTTGAACATTGCCACATTCAGTACCAGCACCACATAGAGCCTATCACACATGCTATCAATAGCATGGAAGTAAGCAATCCTCCATCTCGAGTTCAATAAGATGCTTCCACAAATCGTCCAAAATCCCACGATAAATCCTAGTGCACGGCACATGTATAGCCAAATACTTTCAATTCTGTCCTTAGAATTTTCATTTTCCTCTTCTTCTTTACCTTCTCTTGGCAGATCTTCTGTACAACTTTTGGTGAGAGGAGAGCCACAAAGGTCTGAATTGCCGGCATATATAGATGAATCAGTAAGCGTTTGTAATTGACTACCAGTGGGAATTCTACCAGAAAGATTATTATATGACAAGTTCAAATAATTCAAGAAATTTAACGCTGCCAAGGTTGAAGGAATTGCTCCAGACAAATTATTTCTAGAGAGATCAAGAATTTCTAATCGTTGCATTCCATTAATGTTGCTCGGTATCTTCCCCGTTAGGTAATTTTTAGATAGATTTAAGCTCCGTAATCCATGCAGATTTCCCAACTCCTCAGAAATACATCCAGATAAACCATTGTTGGAGAGATCAATAACTTTATCAATTGAAAGCAATCTCGTGGTATACTCGAGTTCACTCCCTTTTATGAAGAGCCACATTACATCCTCGTAGCTATGGTTGTTGAAGTATAAATCACTTGAAGAAGAAGACCTCATCAAAGAACTGAAGTTGCCTAAGCTAGGTGGTATTATTCCTGAAAGATTGTTATTCGAGAGATCCAATATTTGAAGAGATGTAAGATGAGATAGTTCAGGAATTCTTCCGGTGAAGGCATTGGAGCGTAAGCTGAGAGTCCTTAGGTGTGGTAGACTTTCTCCGATCCAAGCTGGTATATTTCCGATAAAGTTGTTGTTCCCCAAATCTAGAGTAACCAAGCTTGTACAACCTTTTAAAGAAAAAGGAATTTGTCCTATTAAATTATTGTTGCTCAGATGTAGTGATTGTAGACTTTGCAAATTGCTGAGGGAGTTGGGAATTCTTCCTTGGAACTTGTTGCTCGATAAGTCCAAAATAAACAAACTCGAGGAATTTTTCCAGCAATTAGGAAGCTCTCCTGATAAATTATTTTTGAAAAGTCGAAGCACAAGCAAATACTTATTTGGACAAAAAGATAAGGGGATGCTCCCACTCAGATTATTAATAGATAAATCAAACCAATTTAAGTTTGCCATTGTGTTTGAGATATTTGATGGAAAATGTCCTGAGAATAAGTTATTTGAGAAATCCAAATAAGAAATTTGCTTTGAAAAGAGTTGTGGTAGCTCACCAGCAATCTTATTTTTATAGAGATCCAAAAACTGAAGACTTGGCATCATATTTACGATTCTTGGAGAAAGGTGGCCCGTGAGCAAGTTGTTAGAGAGATCCAAATACATTAGGTTTGGAAGATGTTGTGGCACATCACCGCTAATCTCATTATTGGAAAGAGACAAATACTCGAGAGAGGAAGGAAGCCAGTTGGGAATCCTTTCTTTGATACTTGTGCTTGATAAAGAGAAATCACGAAGAGTTATTTGCAATCGGAGCCATCTGAACGCTCCCATCGGCTTAGTCAACTTGACCTCCTACCAGTAGGTTCCTCTTGAACATTGCCACATTCAGTACCAGCACCACATAGAGCCTATCACACATGCTATCAATAGCATGGAAGTAAGCAATCCTCCATCTCGAGTTCAATAAGATGCTTCCACAAATCGTCCAAAATCCCACGATAAATCCTAGTGCACGGCACATGTATAGCCAAATACTTTCAATTCTGTCCTTAGAATTTTCATTTTCCTCTTCTTCTTTACCTTCTCTTGGCAGATCTTCTGTACAACTTTTGGTGAGAGGAGAGCCACAAAGGTCTGAATTGCCGGCATATATAGATGAATCAGTAAGCGTTTGTAATTGACTACCAGTGGGAATTCTACCAGAAAGATTATTATATGACAAGTTCAAATAATTCAAGAAATTTAACGCTGCCAAGGTTGAAGGAATTGCTCCAGACAAATTATTTCTAGAGAGATCAAGAATTTCTAATCGTTGCATTCCATTAATGTTGCTCGGTATCTTCCCCGTTAGGTAATTTTTAGATAGATTTAAGCTCCGTAATCCATGCAGATTTCCCAACTCCTCAGAAATACATCCAGATAAACCATTGTTGGAGAGATCAATAACTTTATCAATTGACAAAGCACGGCAAGAGAGAAGACGATCACAAGGAGAGGGGATCTCCCACCCATGGATATTAGAGGGTCTAACTAACTTCTTATTACCATGTAGCAGGCAGCAGTCCATGTGTGTGTATTTATATGAATACTCTGCTCTAGCCTCTTGTGAAGATGAACATTAGGACTATGGACTTGGAGGATGCTGGATATCCATAGATAGATATCATTATTAGGTTGCTAGTCAAAGTAGTCTGAGATGAGAACGATTCAACAGATTGGAAATTGGGTGCCGTAGAGAGGCCGGGGGCTTTTCCTTCATATCTTCCCTCCACACTTGGCACGACCGTGATCTATTATGCTCATATGAGATTTCAAGATTTACGAATACAGTGATGGTCCCATCGGAACAATTTTTGATGCTTCACATATCAAGATTATAACTTGATTAGAGATTCAAATTTCATAAAACATGGGAATGTAATCTGTTCACTGTTGTACAAATCATTTAGAGAGAAGTTACGTAGAAATATGATCCTAAAGTAGTTACAGAGGAGAAAAAGGTGGTAGTTCAAATTCATCGCATCGTACAAAACTGATCATACGAGGCTGCTCAATGCGTGTTTTCGAGTCAACATATGCGTGTTGTGTAGAAGACATTTCTTCGCTTAAAACTTTGATCAAAGAAAAGAGCTCCTAAAAATTGTTATCATATACTTGACCCAATTAATCTGTCTAATCTTTGAAAACTATAACCAAGAAAAAAACTACTAAAATCACTATCATTTACTTTGACTCAATTATGATGTTTAATCTTCTAAAATAGGTGAGATATTTGATAATGAAAATTGATGGTTACGTGTCATGACTTTATAAAATATCATGGACAGAAGAGTTATAATTTAAAAAAGATGAGAAAACCACTCCCGATGCTATGCATAAGAGAAGATATGCATTCACCGAAAAGACACCAAAGAAAATCCACTATGAATTACTTGACCCAATTAGTTTGCCTGATCTTTGAATTAGT
>LVTN01000174.1:382281-433954 GCA_001649415.1 Musa itinerans
CACGGCAAGAGAGAAGACGATCACAAGGAGAGGGGATCTCCCACCCATGGGTCTAACTAACTTCTTATTACCATGTAGCAGGCAGCAGTCCATGTGTGTGTATTTATATGAATACTCTGCTCTAGCCTCTTGTGAAGATGAACATTAGGACTATGGACTTGGAGGATGCTGGATATCCATAGATAGATATCATTATTAGGTTGCTAGTCAAAGTAGTCTGAGATGAGAACGATTCAACAGATTGGAAATTGGGTGCCGTAGAGAGGCCGGGGGCTTTTCCTTCATATCTTCCCTCCACACTTGGCACGACCGTGATCTATTATGCTCATATGAGATTTCAAGATTTACGAATACAGTGATGGTCCCATCGGAACAATTTTTGATGCTTCACATATCAAGATTATAACTTGATTAGAGATTCAAATTTCATAAAACATGGGAATGTAATCTGTTCACTGTTGTACAAATCATTTAGAGAGAAGTTACGTAGAAATATGATCCTAAAGTAGTTACAGAGGAGAAAAAGGTGGTAGTTCAAATTCATCGCATCGTACAAAACTGATCATACGAGGCTGCTCAATGCGTGTTTTCGAGTCAACATATGCGTGTTGTGTAGAAGACATTTCTTCGCTTAAAACTTTGATCAAAGAAAAGAGCTCCTAAAAATTGTTATCATATACTTGACCCAATTAATCTGTCTAATCTTTGAAAACTATAACCAAGAAAAAAACTACTAAAATCACTATCATTTACTTTGACTCAATTATGATGTTTAATCTTCTAAAATAGATGAGATATTTGATAATGAAAATTGATGGTTACGTGTCATGACTTTATAAAATATCATGGACAGAAGAGTTATAATTTAAAAAAGATGAGAAAACCACTCCCGATGCTATGCATAAGAGAAGATATGCATTCACCGAAAAGACACCAAAGAAAATCCACTATGAATTACTTGACCCAATTAGTTTGCCTGATCTTTGAATTAGTGGCTATTTTCATAGATTTTATCAACGTCAATCTTTCTCCGAGGATGTAAAACTCGAGAGTTACAAATATTTGTAACAAGACTTTTAGAAAAAGCAAACCTAAAATTTTAGTGATCAAATACAGAGCAAGCCAACTTCATTCGTAGAAAATATATAGTGAAGCTTGTTGTGCCAATTCCATTTCAATATGATTATCAACTTGGCCTTGCAAAATTAGCTGATAAATTTGCACGGCTACGACATTCCAATTATCATAGGAGTTATTAAACACTACTCGTCTTTCCAAAGGACTCAACTTTTGTCCGTGTGAAATAGGAAAATTTGTGGATGTTAGATAAATAAATAAATAAAAACTCAAAATAGCTATCATTTGCTTAACCTACTTTGTCTATTGTATGAATGAATAACCAATGGAAAAAAATGTACTTAAAGTTACTCTCAGTTACTTGACTAAATGAATATACTTAAATGTAATATTCCAAAGAAATCAAGAAATTTAGCAACAAAAGATATCACTTTTATTATTTATGATAAATGTTTGAAATGTCACATATGTTATTAGAAATTGTACATAGAGTGATGGGTTCCGTAGCTTACATCGGATACAAGTTAGAGAGAGTTTGAAATAGTCATAGAATACGTTGTATCACAAGCCGTGTCATAGTCAAAAGATTGTTCTCAAATCAATATGATTGAATTCTTGGACTCAATTTTCCAACCCACTGTTTGATTAAGATTTTAAGATTCTCTTTGATACTTGTACTTGATAAAGATAAATCACGAAGAGTTATTTGCAATCGGAGCCATCTCGGAAAACGAGGCCTCGGCAATATTTGGCAGAAGGTCATATAGAGGCTTCGAAGCTGAAAAGGAGGAATCCACTCATCACCTTTATTCAAATCGATGTAGTTGTATGAAATGTCCAAATACTTTAAACTCGATAGATTAACCAAGTGGAGCTCCGACAAGCGAAATGAGTTATAAGAAAGAACCAAATAGATAAGGCCCTTCAGTCCACCGATGCCTTCTGCAATCGACCCATTCAAATCGTTGGAGTATAAAAACAAAGATCGCAGCGATGATAGATTTCCAAGAGATCTAGGAACTGATCCATAGAGGGAGTTGTGTGAAAGATCAAGAAACTTGAGATTTTTGAAGTTCCCCAACCAATCTGGAATGGAACCCCTCAATTGGGTGCCGCTGAGATTCAATTCCTCTAAGATGAGCATTAGACATCCAGAGAAGACCTGTTCTAGATTGGCTAGCACATTATTGATAGGCACTTTATCTAGGTCGAGAATTTGGAGCTTGCAGAGGTTGGATAGAGGTTCTGGTTTGAAGCCGTCATGGAACATATTATAAGACAAGTCGAGTTCCCTGAGATTTGTCAACTTGGCAATAGAATCAAGAGTTTGCCAATATAGGTGATTCGACCCAAGAGAAAGCACCTCGAGGCTGGTTATGTTAAATAGCCAGTCTGGCACAGTAGAGTTGATGATGTTGTCTTCCAAATTTAGAGTTGTGAGAGATGTGAAGTTGACATGAGGCAGCGAAGGAGGAAAGATCTCCAAGCCACAAGAAGCCATTTCAACCACTTGAATACGAGAGAGCGCGTTCAATGCTTGTAACCAGTTGGACATATTTCTAAAACTAACCCAACTCATGTTAAGGTGCTGTAGAGACGTCAAACGAGAGATCCATCCAGTGTTTTCGATGTGCAAATCATCATCCGAGTAGACATTATAAGAAAGGTCGAGTTGGTGCAAGGTGGAGAGATTTCCCAGCTGATCAGGTACTTCACCTCCGAAGCCTGCTCCTGAGAGATTAAGATATGTTAGTCTTCCAAAGGATCCCAAGAACTCTGGGATACGATTTCCTTCAAAGTTGTTGCCGCTAAGATCCAAATGATTAAGGTGTTGGACAGAAAGCAATGATGGAGTTATGCCACCGTGCAGCGCCCATCTGCATCCATCATCATCATCATCATCATCGAAGTTAGTCTCAGAGCAATCCATGTTTGAAACATCTGATCGATGTCTATTGCGAAGGTGGAGCTCGATAACATGGCCAGTGACGTTGCTACAGCGGATGCCTTTCCAACTACAACAATCCTCCCCAACCCAGGAAGAAAGACGATGGGAAGGATCACGGAGTCCTTGCTTGAACTCCATGAGGGCTCTCCTCTCTGCCTCTTGACAGCGGATCATGGAGAAACCATCCGAGATCCCGAGCTCAATGTAAAGCACGACAAGAGAGAAGACGATCACAAGAAGAGGAGATCTATCACCCATGGTTATTAGAGGATCTAACTAACTTATTACCGTGCAGCAAGCAGTAGTCCATGTGTGTGTATTTATATGAATACTCTGCTCTAGCCTCTTGTGAAGATGAACATTAAGACTATGGACTTGGAGGATGCTGGATATCCATAGATAGATGTCATTATTCGGCTGGTAGTCAAAGTAGTCTGAGGTGAGAACCATTCAACACTCGATGGAATTGGGTGCCGTAGAGAGGCCGGGGAGCTTTTCCTCCACATTTTACACGATCGTGATCTCAATTTGGAGTTTCCTACCTTTGCTCATATTGGATTTTAAGATTTACGAATACGATGATGGTTCCATCAAAACGATTTTTGATGCATCACATATCAAGATTATAACTTGTTTGGAGATTCAAAACATGGGAATGCAATCTGTTCACTGTTGTACAAATCATTTAGAGAGAACTTACGTAGAAATATGATCCTAAAGTAGTTACAGAGGAGAAAAAGGTGGTAGTTCAAATTCATCGCATCGTACAAAACTGATCATACGAGGCTGCTCAATGCGTGTTTTCGAGTCAACATATGCGTGTTGTGTAGAAGACATTTCTTCGCTTAAAACTTTGATCAAAGAAAAGAGCTCCTAAAAATTGTTATCATATACTTGACCCAATTAATCTGTCTAATCTTTGAAAACTATAACCAAGAAAAAAACTACTAAAATCACTATCATTTACTTTGACTCAATTATGATGTTTAATCTTCTAAAATAGGTGAGATATTTGATAATGAAAATTGATGGTTACGTGTCATGACTTTATAAAATATCATGGACAGAAGAGTTATAATTTAAAAAAGATGAGAAAACCACTCCCGATGCTATGCATAAGAGAAGATATGCATTCACCGAAAAGACACCAAAGAAAATCCACTATGAATTACTTGACCCAATTAGTTTGCCTGATCTTTGAATTAGTGGCTATTTTCATAGATTTTATCAACGTCAATCTTTCTCCGAGGATGTAAAACTCGAGAGTTACAAATATTTGTAACAAGACTTTTAGAAAAAGCAAACCTAAAATTTTAGTGATCAAATACAGAGCAAGCCAACTTCATTCGTAGAAAATATATAGTGAAGCTTGTTGTGCCAATTCCATTTCAATATGATTATCAACTTGGCCTTGCAAAATTAGCTGATAAATTTGCACGGCTACGACATTCCAATTATCATAGGAGTTATTAAACACTACTCGTCTTTCCAAAGGACTCAACTTTTGTCCGTGTGAAATAGGAAAATTTGTGGATGTTAGATAAATAAATAAATAAAAACTCAAAATAGCTATCATTTGCTTAACCTACTTTGTCTATTGTATGAATGAATAACCAATGGAAAAAAATGTACTTAAAGTTACTCTCAGTTACTTGACTAAATGAATATACTTAAATGTAATATTCCAAAGAAATCAAGAAATTTAGCAACAAAAGATATCACTTTTATTATTTATGATAAATGTTTGAAATGTCACATATGTTATTAGAAATTGTACATAGAGTGATGGGTTCCGTAGCTTACATCGGATACAAGTTAGAGAGAGTTTGAAATAGTCATAGAATACGTTGTATCACAAGCCGTGTCATAGTCAAAAGATTGTTCTCAAATCAATATGATTGAATTCTTGGACTCAATTTTCCAACCCACTGTTTGATTAAGATTTTAAGATTCTAAGACTAGTGGATTATGTCTTGTATTACGAATGTAACAATATGGATTATATATTTTATTATTATTAATTTAAACTTAAGTATTTTGGATATTTGGTTTCGACTTAATAACTTATAGGTTATATTGATTCATCAATTTGGATCATGACAAATCAGATTGTGATTGAGGTATTAAAACAAGATTTTTTTTGTTAGTGATTAAATTAAGCATAAATTGGATTGTAGAAGCAATGACGAGTGTCTTTCACTAACAAAGCAATAATACAACTTAAAAATATCAATGTTATTGTGGTCCAATTTGATGATATAATTAACTTATTAATTTTGTTGAGTTTGAAATATTAATCTAAAATATTTAAGCCTGGTATATCTTAGGATCGTAAAGGCACTAAGAGGGGAGTGAATTAGTGCTTTCGAAAAAGTTAAATCATTCAAAGACTTTCGTTTGATAAAATTGGTATCAAAAAGAAGGGAATTAGTGCTTTCGAAAAAGTTGAAACAATTCAAAAACTTTCGTTGGATGAAACCCGTATCGAAAATGCTTTTAATTTCAAATGTCAGTAAGAGTAGTGAGTAAGTAAATCAGTTACTAATAATAATGAAAACCATAAAGAAAAATATAAATCGATTTATAGTAGTTCAGTCGTCCCGACCTACTGTCACGAACGGTCGTCACGCACCCGCAACAACTCCGTTCAACGAACCGTTCGTCGCTCACACCTGCATGTACGGTTGCTTGACAGCATGTTTTCTCTTGGTTTTGGGTCATTTTGCTTGTAAATATGTAAGTTCGAACAAGCTGCAGCACTACAAAGCGACCGCTCTTCGAACCGATCAAAACAGCCCCAAAACAGCCCAAAACAGCTCCGTTTTCGCGTGCCACGGGCTCGCGCGGCGAACTGCCTCCGCTCACCAAAATGTCAGCCATCTCAGACCCCAGGAACCACCCGGGTGGCACAGGGCTGGATGGGGCTTCGATTATATACCGGGCGTTGAACTCTCTTTCGCAAGTTTGCACGTGACCTTTACGGAGACTTGCCTTCGCGCCCGGGACCAGGTGAGCGGCTGTTTGTGGGCTTGCAGCTGCTCGTTCATCCTTGAAAGCCTTGTTTTCCCCTCTTTCCCCCTCTTCTCTTGTGCACACAGGGTGTTCGACGAATTGCTTGTAAAGCTTTCCTTTTCGCGAGACTTCGGGACTTGTCCGTTGCTCGTTCTTTCGATCTAACCAACTTTCTCTTTTACAGGTCCTTCGGGACCTGCGAGAGGTTACAAAGTGGGCTGATCCTTGCGGAGCAAGATCGCAAGGGCGAAGCGCGACTTAGGCAACGCAAGCTAAGTGCGCGACTTTGGTGCAAGTGCGACGCGCGACTTAGGCAACACAAGCTAAGTTCGCGTCTTTGGCCACAAGGGTGCCTCACGCCTTAGGCAATTCCAGCTAAGGTCGTGACACTACGTCAACTCCTGATTCCTCTTCCCTCGAAGCCACCGACTTTTATTACCGATCTTTTTTTCAATGGGCGAAGATCAACTACACTTGTTACAACCATTTTCTCATTTTTACAAGCTTAGGAGAAAACCTTTACAACTTTCTTTTACAAGTGATTCTCACACCTTCCTTAGAATGACCTATAGGCTTTAAGGAGGAAGGAACTCAGCAGAGTTTACACTTAAGAATAACAAGTTTTTCATGCTCTTTTCTTGCTACCTCAAGCAAGAATGAGTGGAGTATTTATAGGCCTCAAATGACTTCAAAAATGAAGTCAAAAATTCAAATACATGGGTTTTTGGGTACTGGCGATACCATCGCCTGACATAGTTTGATGATTGTGTCTGGATGGTATCATCGCCTGACATTGGATGGTACCACCATTGACCTTTACGGTATCATCGTTGGGTTTTTCGAAAAAATACATTTTGTATTTTCAAACTCACATGTGGTACCATCGCTTGGCACAATTTTAGGCCACCGAATTTGTCTTCCAATAAGTCCAGGGCCCACATGGTTACACCTAAAATTAATTCAATTAAAATCTAAACTACTTCGATCCAGATATAAATGATTACAAACATAAATCCTATGTTGTTCTAACACATTGTAAATTAATGAGCCATGAGCCTGCGATGTTTCATGTAATGCTTTTGAGCAATTTGATATATGACTTCTATTTTCTCTGTTTGAAAATTTTAAACTGTCTCGATTAGCGAAGGTAAAATGGCTGTGTCATGTCAGTGGAGGCTCTCATGGTGCTTAACGTTCTCTCAAGTTCTGGCATCTGCTGCACCTACTCATGGCTGCATCAGCTGCGCCTGCCGTGTTTGGAGCTGGCCTATTGGGGTACGTTATATATGACTGCACTCATTACTACCTGCATCATGGACATCAATCCAAACACCCAGCTAAACATCTGAAGGTGAGAAAGAAAAGGATTGCATTTTGTTTTGGCAACCTCGGATGTGGTTCTGAAGAGGAAAAATACTGCTTCTTTTGTACAGCGCTATCATCTAAACCATCACTTCAAAGTTCAAAACAAGGGGTTTGAAATAACTTCTTCACTCTGGGACATCATCTTTGGCACATTGCCACCAGCAAAAACCTCTCATCAGAAAAACTGATTTCTTTTGGACAATGCAAGAATAGCTTGTAATTTATCGAGGTTAGCCTCCTCTCTTTATTCACTACAGCAGTTTTACATTAACCATGATGCCATCTGTTCTCATCTATTCACTATTTTTTTTTTTTTTTTTCAGATTCCCTACTGCTCTCTTTGGTGGTTCCTTTTTGTTTTCTGCATATCCCAAATAAATAAAGAGTGCTCTCCAGTTCTGTCCTTGGATGCATCACAGATCAGTGCCCTTGATCATCATGTATTGAGGACATTATTTGATGAAAGCTACCTTGTGTATTAAACCGGTTTATATGGAAACATGAGTTTTTAATTGGTCAGTAATTTGTTCATGGCCTGCATCCTAATCCAACTCTTCATCATGCAGAACTCTATCTTCAACTTTTCCTGTTAAGACACTGTACGGTGATGAATGTCATGTGTTTAGCAGAGGTGGAAAGGAAAATAAAAGAATCAAAATAGAAGATGTGTATAAGCTAGTCCAATCAACAAGTGAAAATGAGGCTTAAAGACTAGAAAGATTTTTCTTGTTATGAGTGGAGTACTATAAATCCTGTAATAAGTATTACGGCAAAGATGACACTCGGTGAGAAGATTTCTTGTCTTGTGTTATGCAAATATTATTACACCTCGCATATGGTGGAATACTTTTACATATTTTCATAGATGATTCCTGGCAAATAGAATCTATTCAATAAACTACGCTACAGTGTAGCTTATGGCAAAAACAGAGTCGAACAATACTGCTGGCTAAATGTTAATTAGAGCTTATAGAATTCAGAAAGACAAATCGATAGTCCTTGCAAAAATTAAAATCATGTGACCAGTGGATTATGAAAAAACATGCAAACCATGAGCCCAATGCATACTGCCTGATACTAATGGTGAACGCTCCCATCGGCTTAGTCAACTTGACCTCCTACCAGTAGCTTCCTCTTGAACATTGCCACATTCAGTACCAGCACCACATAGAGCCCATCACACATGTTATCAATAGCATGGAAGTAAGCAAACCTCCATCTCGAGTTCAATAAGATGCTTCCACAAATCGTCCAAAATCCCACGATAAATCCTAGTGCACGGCACATGTATAGCCAAATACTTTCAATTCTGTCCTTAGAATTTTTTTTTTCCTCTTCTTCTTTACCTTTTGTTGGCATATCTTCTGGACAATTTTTGGCGAGAGGAGGGCCACAAAGATCTGAATTGCCGGCATAGATAGATGGATCAGTAAATGTTTGTAATTGACTACCAGTGGGAATTCTACCTGAAAGATTGTTATATGATAAGTTCAAATCACTCAGGAAACTTAACGCCGCCAAGGTTGTAGGAATTGCTCCAGACAGATTATTTTGGGACAGATCAAGAATTTCTAATAGTTGCATTCCATTAATGTTGCTCGGTATCTCCCCTGTTAGGTAATTTCTCGATAGATTTAAGCTCCGTAATTCATGCAGATTTCCCAACTCTGCAGGGATGTATCCAGACAAACTGTTGTTGGAGAGATCAATAACTTTATCAATTGAAAGCAATCTCGTGGTATACTCGAGTTCACTCCCTTTTATGAAGAGCCACATTACATCGTCATACCCGAAGCTATAGTTATAGAAGTATGAATTATATGAAGGAGAGCCTCTCAATGCACTGAAGTTGCCGAAGCTACGTGGTATTGATCCTGAAAGAGCATTATTCGAGAGATCCAATATCTGCAGAGATATAAGATGAGATAATTCAGGAATGCTTCCATTGAAGGCATTTGAGCGTAAACTGAGAGTCTTTAGATATGACAGGCTTTCGCCGATCCAAACTGGTATATTTCCAATGAAGTTGTTGTAAGCCAAATCAAGAGTAACCAAGTTCGTACAACCTTTTAAAGAAAGAGGAATTTGCCCTATTAAATTATTGTTGCTCAGATGCAGTGATTGTAGGCTTTGCAAATTGCTGAGAGAGTCAGGAATTCTTCCTTGTAATTTGTTGCTCGATACATCCAAAATAAACAAACTCGAGAAATTTTTCCAGCAATTAGGAAGCTCTCCTGATAAATTATTTTTTGAAAGTCGAAGCACTAGCAAATTCTTATTTTGGCAAAACGACAAGGGGATTCTCCCACTCAGATGATTCATAGATAAATCAAACCAATCTAACATTTGCATTGTGTTTGAGATTTTTGATGAAAGATGACCCGAGAACGAGTTATTTGAGAGATCCAAATAAGAAGTTTGCTTTGAAAAATGTTGTGGTAGCTCACCAGCAATCTTATTGCCAGAGAGATCCAAAAACTGAAGATGTGGCATGATGTTTGTGATTCTTGGAGGAAGGTGGCCCGAGAGCGAGTTGTTTGAGAGATCCAAACCTGTTAGGTTTGGAAGAAATTGTGGCACATCACCGCTAATCTCATTATTGGAAAGAGACAAATACTCGAGAGAGGAAGGAAGCCAGTTGGGAATCCTTCCTTTGATACTTGTACTTGATAAATCTAAACCACGAAGAGTTGTTTGTAATCGGAGCCATTTCGGAAAATGAGGCCTCGGCACTATTTGGCAGAACATCATATAGAGACTTTGAAGTTGAAAAGGAGGGATCCAGTCATCACCTTTATTCAAATCAATATAGCTATAAGAAATGTCCAAAAACTTTAAACTCGATAAGTTAGCAAAGTGGACATCCGACAAGCGAAATGAGTTATTAGAGAGATCCAAATCAATAAGGCCCTTTAGTCCTCCGATAGCTTCTGAAATCGTCCCATTCAAATCGTTGGAGCATAAAATCAAAGACTGTAATGACGATAGATTCGAAAGAGACGCAGGCACTGATCCGTAGAGGAAGTTGTATGAAAGATCAAGTGACTTAAGATTCTTGAATTTCTCCAACCAATCCGGCAAGGAACCCCTCAACTGGGTGCCGCCGAGATCCAATTCCTCTAAGCTAAACATTAGGCATCCAGAGAAAATCGATTCTAGATTGGAGAGCACATCGTTGATTGGTACCTCTTCTAGGTCGAGAATTTGGAGCTTGCTGAGATTGGATAGAGCTTCTGGTCTGAAGTCGTCGTGGAACATATTATAAGACAAGTCGAGAGTCTTGAGATTTGTCAACTTGGCAATAGAATCAAGAGTTTGCCCATATAGGTAATTCGATCCAAGAGAAAGCACCTCGAGGCTGGTTATGTTGAACAGCCAGTCTGGCACGGTAGAGTTGATGATGTTGTCTTCCAAATATAGAATTGTAAGAGATGTGAAGTTGACATGAGATAGCGAAGGAGGAAAGGTACTCAAGTCACAAGAAACTAATTCAATCACTTGAATACGAGAGAGCGCGTTCAATGCTTGCAACCAATTGGACACATTTCTAAATCTAACCTGATTCATGTTAAGGTGCTGTAGAGAAGTCAAATGAGAGATCCATCCAATGTTTTCGATGTATAAATAATCATCTAGATAGAAATTATAAGAGAGATCGAGTTGGTGCAGGGTGGAGAGATTTCCCAGCTGATCAGGTACTTTACCTCCGAAGCCTGCTCCTGAGAGATTAAGATATGTCAGTCTTCCAAAGGATCCCAAGAACTCTGGGATACGATTTCCTTCAAAGTTGTTGCCGCTAAGATCCAAATGATTAAGGTGTCGGAGAGAAAGCAATGATGGAGTTATGCCTCCGTGCAGTGCCCATCTGCATCCAACATCATCGTCATCGAAGTTAGTCTCAGAGCAATCCATGTATGAAACATCTGACCCATGTCTATTGCGAAGGTGGAGCTCGATAACATGGCCAGTGACGTTGCTGCAGCGGATGCCTTCCCAACTACAACAATCCTCCCCAACCCAGGAAGAAAGACGATGGGAAGGATCACGGAGTCCTTGCTTGAACTCCATGAGGGCTCTCCTCTCTGTCTCTTGACAGTGGATCATGGAGAAACCATCCGAGATCCCGAGCTCAATGTAAAGCACGACAAGAGAGAAGACGATCACAAGAAGAGGAGATCTATCACCCATGGTTATTAGAGGATCTAACTAACTTATTACCGTGCAGCAAGCAGTAGTCCATGTGTGTGTATTTATATGAATATTCTTCTCTAGCCACTTGTGAACATGAATATTAGGACTATGGACTTGTGGATTCTGGAGATCCATAGATAGATGTCATTATTCGGCTGGTAGTCAAAGTAGTCTGAGGTGAGAACCATTCAACACTCGATGGAATTGGGTGCCGTAGAGAGGCCGGGGAGCTTTTCCT
Organism: Musa itinerans; assembly: GCA_001649415.1. NCBI lineage: Eukaryota > Viridiplantae > Streptophyta > Magnoliopsida > Zingiberales > Musaceae > Musa > Musa itinerans. The sequence goes on from LVTN01000174.1 coordinate 394,113, forward strand.
CCACACTTTACACGATCGTGATCTCAATTTGGAGTTTGCTACCTTTGCTCATATTGGATTTTAAGATTTACGAATACGATGATGGTTCCATCAAAATGATTTTTTATGTATCACATATCAAGATTATAACTTATTTGGAGATTCAAAACTTGGGAATGTAATCTGTTCACTATTGTACAAATCATCTAGAGCGAAGTTTTGTAGAAATATGATCCTAAAGTAGTTACAGAGGAGAAAAAGGTGGTAGTTCAAATTCACCGCATCCTACAAAACTGATCATACGAGGCTGCTTAATGCGTGTTTTCGAGTCAACATATGCCTGTTGTGTAGAAGACATTTCTTCACTTGAAACTTTGATCAAACAAAAGAGCTCCTCAAAATTGTTATCATATACTTGACTCAATTAATCTGTCTAATCTTTAAAAAACTATAACCAAAGAAAAAAGCTATTAAAATCACTGTCATTTACTTTGACTCAATTATGATGTTTAATCTTCTAAAATAGATAAGAAATTTGATAATTAAGATCGATGGTTACGTGCCATGACTTTATAAAATATCATGGTCAGTAAAGTCATGATTTACAAAGATGAGAAAGGTACTCCCGATGCCATGTAGAAGATATGTATTCACTTAAAAGACACCAAAACAAAAAAAAACTATTTAAATCACTAGGAATTACTTGACCCAATTAGTTTGCGATCTTTCAATTAGTGGCTATTTTCACAGATTTTATTGATGTTAATATTTATCGGAGGCTGTAAAAATTCGAGAGTTTCAAATATTTGTAACAAGACTTTTAGAAAAAGCAAATCTAAAATTTTAATGATCTAATACAGAGCAAGCCAACTTCATTCATTTGTAGAAAATATATAGTGAAGCTCGTTGTGCCAATCCCATTTCAATATGATTACAGACTTTGCCTTGCAAAATTAGCTGATAAATTTGCACGGCTACGACATTCCATTTATCATATGTGATAGGAGTTATTAAACACTACTTGTCTTTCCAAAGGACTAACTTTTGTCCGTGTGAAACAAGGAAATTTATAGATGTTCTGACTATAGATAAATAAATATAAAAAAATACTCAAAATCACTACTTGACCTACTTTGTCTATTCTATGAATGAATAACCATTGGAAAAAATGCACTTAAAATCAATTTCAGTTACTTGACTAAATGAATATACTCAATGTTCCAAAGAAATCGAGAAATTTAGTAACAAAGGATATCACTTTTATGATTTATGATAAATGTTTGTAATGTCACACATGTTATTAGATATTGTGAATAGAGTGAGAGAGTTTGAAATAATCGTAGAACACGTTGTATCTTGCATGTAGTGTCATGAATCAAAAGTTCATTCTCGAATCAATATGATTGAATTATTGGACTCAATTTTCCAATCCACTGTTTGATTAAGATTTTAAGATTCTAAGACTAGTGACGTATGTCTCGTGTTATGAATGTAATATAGTATGGATTATATATTATTTTATTATTATTAATTTAAACTTAAATATTTTGGATATTTGGTTTCGACTCAATAATTTGATAGGTTATATTGATTCATCCATACGGATCATGACAAACCAGATCGTGATTAAGGTATTAAAACAAGATTTTTCTTTTGTTAGTGATTAAATTAAGCATAAATTGGATTGTAGACTAGTGTCTTTCATTAACAAAGCAATAATACAACTTAAATATATCAATCCGAGATAATTAATTTATTAATTTTGTTGAGTTTAAAATATGGATCTAAAATATTTAAGCCATGTATGCCCATTAAAAAAATTTAAGTCAACATGACAGTCCGTCGTATTGTTTAGGAGAAATCCATTCATTGGAAAGATAAAAAAAATTACTTAAAACTACTATCATTTACTTGACCCAATTATTATTATTTATTTATTTTAGAACAAAAATACGCCTATAAACTACTCAAAATCACTATTATTTACTTGATCCAATTAATTTGTCTAATCTTTTAAAGGAGTTGCAAGCTTCGCGTTAAGTATATTACATATAGCAAGCTTCTTATTTGTATCTTTCTCAAATGGATTATTAAGCAATCATTTAAATTGTTTATCCTTTTTTATCAGCTACCACGTCTTTTTATGTAGCACTAAGTTTATGACAAAAATAAGAAGACCATATGTCTACAATCGGGTATCGTGTTAAACAATCTATTTACATAAGGGAATCAAGGAAAGTTATTATGAATCATCATCATTTATTTGACCTAGTAAAAACTAATATGTTGAATGATTCAATTAAATAATGATCGTGATCTCAATTTGAAGTCTCCTACTTGACGTTCAATGTGGTTTTCGAGTCAACCCATGTGTGTTGTGCATAAGACATTCGTTACTTTACCAAAGACAAGACTGTCATTTACTTGACCAAAGAAAAAAAAGCAACTAGAAATCACTGTCATTTACTTTACTCAATTACTATGTTTAGTCTTCCAAAGCAGATGAGACATAATAACGAAGATTGATGGTTACGTGTGTCATGACATTATAAAATATCGTCATTAGAAGGGATATGATTTAAAAAAAAGAGAAAGATACTCCGTCGTGTTGTGCAGAAGATATGTATTTATTGAAAAGACAACAAAGAAAAATGCTACTCTAAATCACTATCATTTGCCGAATCTTTGAAACAGTAGCTATTTGTACAGCTTACATGGACGTCAATCTTTATCGCAGGATGTAGAGATCTAATCGGAGTTTCAAATATTTGTAACAAGGCTTTTAGAAAAAGTAAATCTATAATTTTAATAATCTAATGCATTTGCATAAATCTATATCACAAAGAATAATTTATGTTCGGAGTCATTTTAGAAAATGAGGTCTGTGCCATATTTGATAGAATCGCATGAAAAAGGTGTTAAGCTGAAAACGAGGGATCTAATCATCTTTTGTTCAAGTGTACAGAGTTATATGAAATATCCAAATGTCTTTCAACAATCTCAACGAAATATTATAGAGATCTAAATTGACGAGATCATTCAACTGCTTTCTAAAAGTAAACCATTCAAATAATTGGATCTTAAAATCACTAATATCTATTGTTAACAGTCCCGAGGAAATCCCTTGGTTCCTTAGTGTCATTGTTAACTCATTTAGCTTGCTGCTTTTGGTAGAACCAATGGGTTCTCATCTTTTTGCAAAGTGAGTTATTCTGATATATCGCCTAAGTCTCTTGTTATTTTTTTAATTTTAATGAAAGTTATTACTGTTTCAATAAAAATTAATTAATTTTATGGGATGGAGCTTTTGATTATATTATACAATGTGATGGCTCATTCTCTTCTCTTGAATTCACTGTAGGTATTAAATCTGCTTCAATACAGAATGCACAATCCATTGATGGCTGAAGCACTTGCAATGTTGAAAAGGCTCCAGCCATAACGCTGAGATTAAGTTGAGGATGAACAATTTACACTCTTTCGATCTCAAATGTAATTACCCGAATGTTTTTTTTTGTTTTTGATGATGGCAGATACTTGTCTTTTCAATGAATGGATTTTTCCTAGATAATACGACATTTGAGATGACTTATTGCTTATGTTAGTATGCATTAATTATTAATATACTATTGAAGATGGCGTTGTAGTTGCCTATGAGACGTATTAATTAACCCCAATGAATATAAATTATACTTGTCACGTATTAATTATATTTGTACTTTTCCTAGAAACTTGTTTTCTTATTAATATACGTTGCAGATTCTTCAACGTCGCAGTCTTTTCTTATTTCTATTAACTCAAAAGCATTTCTTATCCTTTTTTATCAACTACCACATCTTTTTATGTGGTGCAAAATTTACAATAAAAACAGGGAAGACCTTCGGTCGACAATTGGGTATCGTGTCAAATAATCTATTTACTAAAGACAATAAAAAAAAGCTACTCTCAATCATAATCATTTACTTGGCCAACGATTTATTCAAATCTTCAATAGAGGAAATAAAGAAAATTCACTCAAATCGTTCTCATTTACTTGACTTTACTCGAAATATTCAATTGAGCTAAGAATTTACTATTAAAGATTAGTGATTTGAATCAGTGGCTAAGCAGTCAAATACGCAAGAGTGTTGATTTTAGGGAATTAGTTTCTTTTGCAATATATTAATGATATCGTTTTGTCTCAAGTTAATTACTATTAAGGATATCATGTCATGTCAAACAATTCATTCATCGACGGCAACCAAAGAAAACTACTTCGAATTACTATCGTTTACTTGACCTAACGATTTAACCAATTCTTGAATAGAGAAAACAAAAAAAAGTCACTCAAATCATTATCATTTACTTTGACTATACTAATGTGTTGAATCGTTCAATTGAGCTGAGAATTTATCATCAAAAATTGGTGATTGAATCAGTGGCAACAGAAGTAGTCAAATAGCCAAGAATGTTAATTTTGGAGCATTTATCTATGTTACAATGTATTAAGGATAACATTTTGTATCAAGTTAATTGTTATTAAGGACATTACATCATATCAAATAATCTATTCACCCGAAGACAATCAAATAAATCTATTTTAAATTATAATCATTTACTTGACCTAACGATTTATCCAATTATTAAATAATTTTTTAAAAATAATTCAATTAAGCTGAAAATGTGTCATCAAAATTTGGTGATTGAATTTATAGCAATCAACTACCCGAAGTGTTGATTTTGAAGTGTTAATCTCTATTGCAAAGTCTATTACAATGTATTAAGGATATCATTTTGTATCAGGTTAATTGCTATTCTGTGATATAAATTTTAATTTTGTTGCTGCAATAGCCATTGCCACATGTAAAGAGCATCAAGTTCTACTTGCAACAACAAGCCCTTCCATCGATGCAACCGATTAATTGTGGAGTATTAAAAGCATTTCTTATCCTTTTTTATCAACTACCACATCTTTTTATGTGGTGCAAAATTTACAATAAAAACAGGGAAGACCTTCGGTCGACAATTGGGTATCGTGTCAAATAATCTATTTACTAAAGACAATAAAAGAAAGCTACTCTCAATCATAATCATTTACTTGGCCAACGATTTATTCAAATCTTCAATAGAGGAAATAAAGAAAATTCACTCAAATCGTTCTCATTTACTTGACTTTACTCGAAATATTCAATTGAGCTAAGAATTTACTATTAAAGGTTAGTGATTTGAATCAGTGGCTAAACAGTCAAATACCCAAGAGTATTGATTTTAGGGAATTAGTTTCTTTTGCAATATATTAATGATATCATTTTGTCTCAAGTTAATTACTATTAAGGATATCATGTCATGTCAAACAATTCATTCATCGAAGGCAACCAAAGAAAAATACTTCGAATCACTTTCGTTTACTTGACCTAACGATTTGTCCAATTCTTGAATGGAGGAAACAAAGAAAAGTCACTTATTCATTATCATTTACTTTGATTATACTAATGTGTTGAATCGTTCAATTGAGCTGAGAATTTATCATAAAAAATTGATGATTGAATCAGTGACAACAGAAGTAGTCAAATAGCCAAGATGTTAATTTTGGAGCATTAATCTCTGTTACAATGTATTAAGAATAATATTTTGTATCAAGTTAATTGTTATTAAGGACATTACATCATATCAAATAATCTATTCACCTGAAGACAATCAAATAAATCTATTTTAAATTATAATCATTTACTTGACCTAACGATTTATCCAATTATTAAATAATTTTTTAAAAATAATTCAATTAAGCTGAAAATGTGTCATCAAAATTTGGTGATTGAATTTATAGCAATCAACTACCCGAAGTGTTGATTTTGAAGTGTTAATCTCTATTGCAAAGTCTATTACAATGTATTAAGGATATCATTTTGTATCAGGTTAATTGCTATTCTGTGATACAAATTTTAATTTTGTTGCTGCAATAGCCATTGCCACATGTAAAGAGCATCAAGTTCTACTTGCAACAACAAGCCCTTCCATCGATGCAACCGATTAATTGTGGAGTATTGGCATGTTTATTGTTCGTTTGCATGAAACAACCAAAGTAAGCTCATCGCTATTTCGCATAAGAAAACCAGCCTCTCCAGCAGCATCCATATTGCTAGAGCCAGTATAATTGAGCTGATGTCAATTCTCAAAGTCAGGGTATCATTTTACATATAATTGACATATCCCTTGGGTCCTTCAGACAAATGATCCCATGGACAATAGTAAGATGGAAACTTTGAGAAGAATCACATAGCGATTAGTGTACTTTTCATTAGATTTGAAATCATTTTTAACCTTCCACGGGACATTAGCAATCAAGGCTCTCAGGTTTAGACTAGCCAGTTTAGGAGCCACATCACCTATATTTATCAGTTTGCTGCCAAATGGAAGCCTCATTGAAATAAGCCTGGTTATATATCGTCCGTCAAAGGTGGTCATGCAATCTATGAGAATACTTCCTTGACATGCGTTTTGCAGAACTCGTCATAAATCAGGGTTCTAATTTCATAAAAAGAAAACCACATGTGAGAGGATCGAGAGACTATCCAACTTCCGTTCTATCTTACAACCTAATTTGCAGGTGAGGTATACGATGTTAGTCTGCTTACAGTAAAAATATGTAAAGGTCTATTTTCATGTTTGCATACCGCCAGTGATGTCAACATACTGTAACACAATTGACAGATTGTTCAATTTCGGATGACAAAAAATTCACTACTATTAATCTTTACATTAATTTATGCTTGCTAGAATTTGTTAATTAGATTATGAATCACTTTACAAGCATAGATTTGAACACCATAACCACTGCTGCATGAAGTAAATAACAGCTCATAAACCATAGGCAGAGAACTCATATTTTGGTGACCTAAAGTTTTGACAAACAACTTCGTAGACATACGTCAACAGATCATATAACAGAGTCTTTATAGCATGCACAAAAAGGAAAAATTAAAATCATGTGACGGTGCGTTATGACGAGACATGCAAACCATGAGCTTATTACATATTACATACTGATCGATACTAATGCTATTGCTATGGTTTAAGTTGGATGAGTCACGTCGACCCCCTCTAACAACAGAGTCATCGTAGCTTCCTTTTGTATTTTGTCACAGTCACTACCATCACCACGTATAGCTTGTCAAACATGTTATCAATGGCAAAGGTGGTCATGCAATCTATGAGAATACTTCCTTGACATGCGTTTTGCAGAACTCGTCATAAATCAGGGTTCTAATTTGACAAAAAGAAAGCCACATGTGAGAGGATCGAGAGAGTATCCAACTTCCGTTCTATCTTATAACTTAATTTGCAAGTGCAGTATACGATGTTAGTCTGATTACAATAAAAATATGTAAAGGTCTAGTTTCATGTATGCATACTGCCAGTGATGTCAACTTACTGCAACACAATTGACAGAAAGTTCAATTTCGGATGACAAAAAATTCACTATTATTAATCTTTACATTAATTTATGCTTGTTAGAATTTGTTAATTAGATTATGAATCACCTTACAAGCATAGATTTGAACACCATAACCACTGCTGCATGAAGTAAATAACAGCTCATAAACCATAGGCAGAGAACTCATATTTTGGTGACCTAAAGTTTTGACAAACAACTACGTAGACAAACATCAACGGATCATATAACAGAGTCACTATAGCATGCACAAAAAGGAAAAATTAAAATCATGTGACGGTGCGTTATGACGAGACATGCAAACCATGAGCTTATTACATATTACATACTGATCGATACTAATGCTATTGCTATGGTTTAAGTTGGATGAGTCACGTCGACCCCCTCTAACAACAGAGTCATCGTAGCTTCCTTTTGTATTTTGTCACAGTCACTACCATCACCACGTATAGCTTGTCATACATATTATCAATGGCACGGAAGTACGTGATCCTCCATGTCCGTCGCAACAAAAGGCTTCCACAAATTGCCCAAAATCCGGTAATAAATCCCAGTGTAATGCTCGTGTATAACCAAAGTGCTTCCATTCTGTTCTCATAAGAATCTTCATCCTGATCTTCTTCATCAGCCTTCGTCATATTCACCGTACAATTTTTGGGGAGAGGAGGGCCACAAAGATTTGGATTGCCGGCATAGACAGATGGATCAGTAAAAGTTTGCAACTGGTAACAAGTGGGAATCCTTCCTGAAAGATTATTATATGATAAATTCAATTGGTTCAAGAAATTCAAAGCTGCCAAACTGGAAGGAATTGCACCCGACAGATTATTTCTTGATAGATCGAGAACTTCTAGTTGTTTCATTCCGTCAATGCTTCTTGGTATCTGACCTATAAGATAATTTCTGGATAGATTTAAGCTCCGCAATCCATGCAAATTCCCCAACTCTTCAGGGATGTTTCCAGATAAGTTATTGTTGGAGAGATCAATAAGTGTATCAATTGAAAGTTGACTGGTGGTGGTATACTTGATTTCACTTCCTTTTACGAAGAGCCACATAACTTCCTCATAGGGTCGATTGTTGTTGAAGTAACAACAAAGATAGGTAGGAGTGCCTTTTAATGCACTGAAGTTCCCAAAGCTCTGTGGTATTATTCCTGAAAGATTGTTGTTGGAGACATCTAAGATACGAAGAGATGCTAGAGAAGATAATTGAGGAATGCTGCCAGTGAAAGCATTCGAGCGTAAGCTAAGTGTCTTCAAGTACAAGAGGCTTTCTCCGATCCAAGTTGGTATATTCCCGATAAAGTTGTTGTGGCCTAGGTCTAGAGTAACGAGTTCTGTGCAACTCTTTAAACAAAGAGGAATCGGCCCGGATAAATTATTGCGCCTCAAGTGCAATGACTCCAGAGTTTGCAAATTACAGAGCGAATCAGGGACTCCACCTACTAATTTGTTGCTTGATAAGTCTAAAAGAAGTAAATTTGAGGGATTTTTCCAACAATTAGGAACCTCTCCTGACAAATTATTTTCGGAAAGCAGAAGCCCTTCCAAATACCTCGATCGACAATAAGAGAAGGGAATCCCGTTGCTCAAATTATTCATAGATAGATCTAACCATTGTAAGCGTGGCATTGTGTTTGAGATTCTTGGTGGAAGATCCCCTGAGAACGAGTTGTTTGAAAGAATTAAATACTTCAGTTTTGGAAAGAATTGTGGCACCTTACCAGTAATCTTGTTATTGGAGAGATACAAATATCGCAGATTGGATGAAAGCCAGTTGGGAATGGTTTCTTTGATACCAGTATTTGATAAATCTAATTCACAAAGAGTGTTTTGTGTTCGGAGCCATTTCGGAAAATGAGGCACGGGCAGTATTTGACAGAATCCCATGTAAAGAGTGTTAAGCTGAAAGGGAGGATTCCAATCAACGCTTTTGTTCAATTGTATAGAGTTGTATGAAATTTCCAAATATTTCAAACTTGATAGATTAGCAAGGTCGTCCTCTGACAATCTCAAAGAGTTATTACAGAGATTCAATCTGACGAGGCCCTTCAACCATTTGATGCCTTCCGGAAGCATTCCAGTCAAATAATTGGAACTTAAAATCAGAGAATGCAACAACAAGAAATTTCCAAGAGATGCAGGCAATGATCCATGAAGAGAGTTGTGAGAAAGATCCAAATACTCAAGACTAGAAGGAAGCCCGTCAAGAATCATGTCTATTACTCCTGCACCTGAAAAATATAATTCATGAATAGATGCTTGTGTTTGAAGCCATTTTGAAAAACAGGCTATTTCAATTAAAAAATATGCTATATAAAGAGTTTGAAGCTGAAAAGGGCGAGATCCGATCACCATTTTTTCTCGAGTTGCAGTTGCTCGGGTGTTTGAAGCCATTTTGGAAAACAGGCTATTTCATTAAAAAATATGCTATATAAAGAGCTTGAAGCTGAAAAGGGCGAGATCCAATCACCATTTTTTCTCGAGTTGCAGTTGCTCGAAATGTCCAAATACCTTAAACTTGATAGATTAGCCAACTGGACCTCTGATAAGCTCAACGAGTTACTATTGAGATCCAAATAAACAAGGCTCTTCAGTTGTCCGATGCCTTCCGAAATCGTCCCATTCAAATCATTGAAACATAAAACCAAATGTTGCAGCAAAGACAGATTCCCGATAGATGCAGGCACTGATCCATATAGGGAGTTGAAAGAAAGATTAAGAGATTTGAGATTCTTGATGTTCCCTAGCCAATCCGGAAAGGAACCACTGAGATGGGTGTTGCTGAGGTCTAATTCCTCCATGCTATCCCTAAGACATCCAGAGAAAACCATTTCTAGATTGGCAAGCACATCATGGATAGGGACAGAGCGTAGGTAGAGAACTTGGAGCTTGCAGATGTTGGATATAGGAGCTACTTGCATAAAGCCATCTTGGAACACACTCCCAGACAAGTCGAGTGCCCTGAGCGAGGTTAACTTTGTAACAGAATTAGGAAAGAATCCATACAGACCATTCCCACCAAGATAAAGGAACTCAAGGCTAGTAATATTGAACACCCAATCTGGTATGGTGGAGTTTATATCATTGTATCGTAAATCAAGAGTGATGAGAGAAGTGAAGTTGACATGAGACAGCGAACGTGGAAAGGTCCCTAAGTCACAAGAACTTAATTCAATCTCTTGAACACGTGGGAGCGCATTCAAATCTTGTAACCAGTTGGACGCATTTGTAAAACGAACACGATTCATGTTAAGGTGCCGAAGGGAAGTGAGCAGAGAAATCCAACCAGTGTTCTCAAGGTACAAGCAGAAGAAGCCACCACCTTCATCATCCCTGTAGCAGTTATAAGAAAGGTCGAGATGCTGCAAAGTGGATAGATTTCCGAGCTGGTCAGGTACTCTACCCATGAAGCCTGCACCTGACAGGTTAAGATATGTTAGTCTTCTGAAAGCTCCCAAGAACTTGGGGATAGGTTTATGCGTAAAATAGTTGCCGCTGAGGTCCAGGTGATTAAGTTGTTGGAGAGAACGCAGAGATGGAGTTATGTCACCACGCACTGCCCATTTGCATCCTGGATCATCATTAACTTCCTGTTGAGAGCAGCCCTCATATAGATCCATTCGACGTCTATTCCGAAGATCCAGCTTGATAACATGACCAGAGATGTTGCTGCAGCCAACACCTTCCCACGCACAACAGTCCTCCCCGACCCAGGAAGAGAGACGATTGGAAGGATCATGAAGTTCATGCTTGAAGTCGATGAGGGCTTTCCTCTCCTTCTCACGACAGCCATGAGAAATCCCAAGCTCAATGCTCAGAACAGCAAGAGAAAAGGAGAGGACAAGAAGAGGGGTTCTCCCACCCATGTTTAATGGTGAGCTCTACCCCTAAAGCAGGCAATTCTCGCGTGTATATAAGCTCATATTTGCCATGCCTGAGTGCCCCGTTAGAGGAGTAAGTTGTCAAGAGAGAACTCGTGGATGCTGAACGTTCCACACGAAGATGTGCCTAACAAAATTGTCACAAGTCCAAGTCAAGTAATATGGAAACAAGTCAATGTTCAAAACAACTTGGAAACTCACTTATTTACTTAGCCAAGTGAATGATAACGATTTTGGTCGCATTTTTCTTTAATACTTTCCTCAGTCATAGCTTTCTTCCTTGTCGTGGTTCTCTTGTCTTTTTCATGTTACGTTGACAATCGAAGAGAACGAGGGCTTTTGACTTTGACCACCAATCTCTAATCATACTGTTGGATGTCTATATGTACAGTCAAGCTCGGTTAGTGATACAGTTTGATGTATAATAAATACATCATTTCCCTCAAGGTTTGATTGATAGATTAGGATTATGATCAGAAATATGACACCTATGGTGGAGGCTTTTCCATTGCTTAATTTCCACCATATGTGTTGCATTTTTTATCATAATTTGATCATAATCCTAATCTATCAATCAAACCTTGGGGGAAATGATGTATTTATTATACATCAAACTGTATCACTAACCGAGCTTGACCACAGATATAGACATCCAAACTGTATCAAACCATATGTGTTGCTATACATCAAAAGTCCTCGTTCCCTTCGATTGTCAATGTAGCATAAAATTGACGACAAAAAAAGATGAGAGAGACACTACGCCATATTCAAAGAAGAAAGTCATGACTGAGAAAGGTATTAGAGAAAAATGCTACCAAAATCGTTATCATTCACTTGGCCTAGTTAATAATTTAGTTACTTTTGAAAAGAGTAACTAATGAATAAAAAAAATAAAAAACACTATTATTTACTTGACCCGATAATTATGGTATTTAGTCTTTCAAAAGATTGAGGAATTTGCCAACCAAAGTTGACCCAATAATTATTTTATTTAATCTTATAAAGGAGTGAGAAGTTGACGCCTACACAAGTCATGCCTCATCAATTATCATAGAATCATAACTCGATTGTATATAACCAAATAATAATATAAATAGTAGTTTTTTCTACAGCTCATGTCCATATCAATCGTGATTGAAGGATGTGTTTGAAGCATTTGTAGTAGAATTTTTTTGAGAAGAAAAAATAAATATATAATTTTAAAGATATAATAAAGAGCTTGCCTCACTCATGTATGGTAGAACTCATGGTATCAGTTATTTCACCTAGTTACATACTTTAAAATTCTAAACAAAATTAGCTAATGAATTTGTAGCTCTATCATATCATGAATCAACTTCTTGCGTTTCCCAATTGAATTAAAATGCATATCTTTTATGAGATTTTCGACTTAAAATATTATGGCGGTTATTAGTGACTTTAGATAACTCTACAATTTTTTTCATTTGAGCTTAGGACATGCATTAGTATTGTTAGTATAATATTTTTCATTTCAAATTTATTATTATTATTATCATGACTTTAAATAAAAATAATTAAAAAATAAAAGAAAAGTGACATAAAACGTAATTTTATATTGATCGTAATTGATGTAGCACAACCCTTTATTTTTTCCTACATAGTTCAGGATGATTACACCACTAATGTCTGTTCTGTTAGAAAACAATGTTCTTCTGTCAGAAGAAAAGGAGGTCGAGCTCCATCGTGCATGCTGCATTACCTTGAATGTTCAAATCAAGGAGCTTATACCAATGTATATTGCTTATATTTGGTTATGTTGCCATCACAATGGAAGGCTCAAGGCATGGGGCATATGAATTCGATCCATCTCTTTGCCAAGTTGGCACATGATGTGTCATCGTAGCTAAGCACCCGAATTTGTACCGAAACATGTTTGTTATCTAATCTGAGCTTATAACTATATCTTATTTCTACAAATTCTGAGCTCTAATCTTGTTCAGAATTTGTTCAAACTCTCGAAAGGTTACATAAATACAGGCTGATGAGTCTAATCTTGAAATCGGATCCGACAAAACCCGAGCCCGTACCACGCGGTCGAATCACGAAAAGCCCAAATGATCTATTAGATTCAATTCCGGCCCAAACGGGCGAGGAGGATCGAGCGAACCCACCTTGGTCTCCAGAAACCCCGTCGAAGGTGTCGCCGCCGATGGGAGGGCCGCTGTCGCAGCTCCTCCTCCTCATCTACGTGATCTTTTGTTCGTTGCTGCTCTCGTCTTCTTCGGAGTCTGTCGCCGGTACCGGAGGCGACGCGAGCAGCAGCACGAGCTCCGGTGCGAGATTGGAATGGCAGATCCTTACCAAGAAAAATTTCTCCTCTCAGATCCGTCTCCATCCCCAGATCCTCCTCATGGTTACCGTCCCTTGTACGCCGCTTCCCTTTCTTGATTATCCTTTTCTCTTGATGCTCGCGCACTGCTAGATCGATCAAGAATATGGATTTTAGGTGAATCACGAGGTCCATACCATTCTTGATTCTGTTTTTTCGATCAAGGGTTTGCTGGAACTAATTTTGCTCTGGTTATCTTTCTGAGTCTTCTTGATGTTTGAATCGTATTGCTTCGATTATTGCCATTCAAACCGTTTCGCATATGATAGAGGGCTTTACCAATGTGAAATGTAATTGGTTAGTTGGTTGTAGATAGGCAGTTAAGACACATCCTTGTGCTTTCTTTGGTCGGTCTCAGTAATTCTGCTCCAACAGAGCAAAGAGTTTGACTTAGTTGGTGAGACCGAAAGTTATCTGGTAACAATATTCTTAATATTCATCTGCCCTTGCCACTTTAGTAGACGTTGAGATAAAAAATTAAAATCCAATAGATGAAAATTTCTTTTAAAATGGGATAACAGTTATTTATGTGGTTCTACCTTGATAAGAATATATGTGTTGCCGAAAAATGTATATTGTGATTTCATAGTAGTGAACCTTATGAGCAAATTTCAATTTATTTTCTCTTTGGCCAGGTTATTTTTATTTTTATTTTTTATAAAGGATAAGTGATGATGGTGGTATTTGAGCCTGGGACCTTATGATCAATTATCAAAGTCTTTACGAACTAAGGTAGTATTTGACTAGGTTATTGTTGATAAGAAGATTAGTATTTGTATTCTTTGGTATCAGAGCTTGTTTACTTTTGGCCCCTCTTATCAAATTTAACATGTTTCTTTTTGCCTAAACTGAGACTTCATAGAATCTCTGGCTCTTGATGTCCTAATACCTTCTTCTTTGAGCCTTTCCTCTTGAACAGTGTGTGTGAGTGTGCATGCCTTGTGTGACCACGTGTATGTAAGTGGACGTGTCTATGGATGTGTGATGTGCACTTGATACCATCCATTTCCTATTTTGTAAATTGTATCAATATGACATGTGGTGATTAATGGTTGGTAAATTTGATAAGTTTAACATTACTTAAATTAATGATAATTTTATCTCCATGAAATTACTGATTCCCCTTGTAGCAACTGTGACTTCCTGTTCATTGTTGTTTTCAAAATCACTATTAAATAGCATGACATTGGGCAAGACACTTAGATCTATGTTTATGTGTCTGGTAGGCAAGATTATCAATTATCGAAACATATAGCAGTTGTTCTTGAGAATTCTTGGCTTAAGATAGGTGTACATGATTTCCTGTCATTGAAAGGCAGATGCTATTCAAAGGACCAACTTATTCTTTCTTCTGTTCAAACGAAACTTCCACGTTATAGTGTTGTAAGATTTGCTTCTTCAGGGGATTAGATGCCTTCCAAGAATGCTTAAACTATCTGCAGGGTGCTAGATATTCTTAATGCACTATGGGTTCCAAGTTTGATGATTGTTCTAAATTTTTTTGCAGGGTCTGGGGAATCACGATCTCTAATGAAGGAAGTGGCACATTTGGTGGCTAATAATCAGGACAAACTTGACTTTCTAAAATTAATGGTCATATATAGGAGTTCTGAGAAGATGCTAGCTGATATCCTTGGTGCTACTGAGGAAATAACATTATTCTACTATCATAATTCCATGTCATATAAATATCATGGAAGACTGCGTGCAGAAAATATACTTTCTTCAGTCAATCATTTTCAATCACTTGAACCTGAGGAACTTCCTTTGAAGCTGCTGCAAACTCCAGAAGATGTGGAGAACTTTTTCCTATCGACAGATAAAGCTGTTCTACTCCTTGAGTTCTGTGGATGGTCAGCTAAATTGTTGCGCAGAAAGAATAATGGAAATTATGAGACTCCTATGTCTGCATTTAATCATTCAGAGAATGGTTTTCCATCTTAACTTACTCTTTTGCCTATTGATGGCTCATTTCAGGTCTTCTTACTTTATGTAAGCAGCATGTAGAATCAACCCTCATTTAGCATTGACACCTTGCTGTTTAATATGCCAAATGTCAATGACATTCTTAGTAGACATAAAACAAATTTGATAAAGGGTATTGCATTATAGGGATTTTGTTTCTTTTATTGTATAAAAATAATCTATAGGTTCATTGTCATGGAGCACTAGGCCAGTTGTTTTTTGGCAGGTAACCTTTTAACTAATAACAACACTTAAAACTGCCATGTGTTAGTTAATGGTTCACATTGACATATATATCCGTTTTAAGTGTGTTTTTAATTAAAAATTTTCAACCCCATTTAGCCTGGATAAATCTAATTGATATCACTTTCATTCATCCTGCAATTTTAGGTGCTTGCAAAGTATGTTCCTTTTAAGAGGTTCTGCAGATATCTTGGAAGTGGTGTTGTGCTAAGTTAAAAAAAAGCATTCCTTATACCTTTCTGTTTGGCCTTTTAATTTCTTATAGATAAAAATCTCTAGATAACCTGCCATAAGCCACTGTTTTTCATAATGATCAACCTTTGGACATACTTTGTTGATTACACAACTAATTCTATGCTCAGAGTAAATCATTATTCTTGTAGTAAGGTTGTTTATGTAACAACATATTGCAGTTGGCATAATTGGACAAAGCATCAACAGAGAAATGGTGGATGACTTTCATGTTGAACACCACAAGGTTGTTTGCTCTTAAAATTAGGCACCTTTTGGTACAAAAGCAGATGGGATCCAGGAAGGTAATGGAAGTGCTAATTACACATTCATTTGTGATCATTACAGGGAATGGAAAATAGACTTACATGTGCAGTTGAAGATGGACTAGGAAGATCAGTTTGGCTTAAGGAATATACTTTAGCAAATCAAAGCACTCTAGAGCAATTAGATGATGGAGGTGCTGGTACTAGAATGCTGTGTACAGATGAAGAGTTTAAGCAATTTGAAACTTTTTTTATGAAGTTCACTGCTATTGCAAGAGAGTTTTTTCTACCTCCTGAGAGACAAAGGTTTGGTTTGATATCTGAAGGAGCTTTGTTATCTTTCCTTGGTATTAGCAGTCCAGATAAATGGTTAGTTATGCTTCATTTCTCTGGATGTTCTAATTGTACAATGATAGTCCAACAAGGAGATGATCTGAGGAACATTTTGCAAACACATCACTCTCTGATCATGGAGGTATGTTCTTGAAACTTGTTTGACAACTTTTCATGCTTTCATTTTGATGAAATTGGGTTGAAAGATTGCACCAAAAGTCTTCAACTTTACCAGTAATATATATTTTTTACATCTTAATAGTCACACGAAGGTCATAAAAAAATAATTACCAGTTAATAACAACCAGGCTGTATTGGTCCGAGGCCAAACAGTATGTGTACCAACCATACTGACATCTTCAGACACTATATAATTTTTTTGTTTTACAATTTTTTTTTTGGCAGTAGTATGCCAAGGTATACTGTGCTGTATTCTCATAGTTTACTATTCTCACTGTTGGCCAGTAATCAGATGGATCGGTGTGTAGATTTTTAAGAGTGAGTTATAGAAAACAAGAGTAACTAAGGGTCTTCTCATATGCATTTATAACAAGATAAGTTTTTGACTTTTGTTGCAACTATAAGGCTGTTACTGGTAATAAGATTCCCCAATGGCCTTTTATGGCCAACATTTAGAATGACGTTTTATACATAATTGACAATGGATTTTTTCATCTCTGTCTCATGCACATTGATCTATACACACACTCATTTAAATTGTGTAATGTCTATACTGTAAGGTCTTATGTTGACAGTTGCATGACAGAAATTAATATTTATACTTATTAGTGCTTTCTGCCACTTTTTAGGTGTCAAATCAAACAACATTAACTGATTGTTCAAATGTAAAATTGGAATATTTAAACATGGAAGAGTTATGATTTACATGCTCTAGTACAATGGGGATTCTTTGTTGTAATGGTATTTGCAAGTTGACATATGGAGGGTTCTAAGTAGCATTAAGTAAAAAACTAAAAGCTACTTCAATGCAAGGTTCGTCGTACCATGGTGTACCGCCCAGTACAAGCGGTATGTACCAATCTAACAGGGGATCGATATGGGCGGTTCATATCAGTCCATCAGTACACTATACCATACCGTGTGACGTGTGTCAGTATGTCAGTACATACTATACTGATGGCTGATCGGTACACTGGTATGAATCGGTAAGGCGAACCATGCTTCAATGTATATTGGAAAAGCTTTTACCAACACATGCTGACATATACTTATTTGATGTGTTACATTCTGGATGGTGTGTAGTGGCACATGCAGTAGAGGGTCTAGAGGCAACTCTATTAGTGTTCTTCTGCTTACTGAATGTTGATTATTAACTCAGGTTCATTGACCTAACAATTGCTAGTCAATATGTCCTAGAGGATATCTGTGTATTTATAGAAATTTGACAGGAGAGGTCCATGAATAACCCCTAGATAGTGGCATATGTAGTACATGCAACTTTAGGTTACTAATCTAGGTCTTATGAATGTTTCTAGTGAACTCGGATTCATTTAAGATAACATTAACCAGTCAATACATCTTAATGGATATCTGCATGAATATAAAAATTATGAGACGAGAAGCCAACACAACCCTTTGATTTTTTATGAAAGACTGGAGGTCTTACTTAGATTGTGTTTTAATTGCGGTAAGGCAGTAGACACTGATGAACTATCAGTTGTTGAGCAAAGCCTGTAAGTCAATTTGGTCACTAATATATTGACAGCACATGAAGAGTCTCATGCATTTCAAGGTACTGGGAAACAATGGTTCAGTATAAGTGTTCTCCTTGACAAGGATAATTCATTACATGAACAGAAGCAGGCCTTGGATTGTCAAAATGTGGATTGCTAAAAATTTTATGAAAGATTTAATGGATGGAGTTACTAATAAAGTTCCATGACACTGACTTGAACCAGCTGAAGCTGAGATCTACTATCTAAATTCTTGAAGAGGAAGTCAGATAATGACTTAATTGACTTTAAGCATATTATAGAGAAACTAATTGAAGTTCATGTCAGGATAGATGATTTAGTATCCTGCTATTTATGATATACTATTGCATACCTGCCATGGTTTATTTACCCAATGCAACAGATATTTGTTTTTCAATGTCATACCAGTTTCATTAATCCACAAACCATGACTGTATTTTCCTTAAGGCCCATTTCTGACATCTGTTTGATTAATGTTTTCTTTTGTTCAATATTTGATTTTCTTTTGTTATTTGGATTTACTAAATTATATCTTTTATGGGCATAAGTGTATTGGATTTACTTTTTTTTTTTTGTTACATAGTTTGATGTTGATGGACGCAATCTTGAACCTGCATTTCCAGCAAATATACCTTCAATCATTCTATTTATTGATAGATCCTCAAATTCTTCGAAAGTTAGGGAAGGGAGCAAGTTATCTCTTGAGGTTCTTAGAAAATTCTCATTGCAGAATCAGCTTTGCTATCAAACAGTTAGAGGACGAGACAGCAGAGTCATGAGTAGTTCCAGAAGTTTATCAGGGTCCTCTAGTCATCAATCAGGAAAAGTTTCTCAGACCCCCAAGGTTGTGAAAATTAAGGATAATATGGCTTTCATGATAGTTAATGAAGGTGAACATATTTCATTGAAAAACACTGCACTTGAAAGTCAAGGCAACCCTGTCTATGATATCCTGACACGATTACTTCAGCGAGAAAGTCCGGCACTGAAGAATAAAGAAACCAAAATAAGTGAAGTAGCAAAGAAAGCTGGCTTTGAGCTCTTGTCTGATGATTTTGAAGTTCAGATAATAGAGTCGTTCCAATCACATAATGACGATAATCAGTTCAGAGAAATGGGTAGGAGTACCACTACCATGTTAAATGATCCCAATGAACTTACTGAAAGCCAGGATGATGTGAGTAGTGGTGGGTTATTATATACTACTGAAAATATTATGACCGATGAAAGAAAGCAATCTGAGCATCCAGATGATGTTGCCAATTTTCTTGAAACTCGTGAAGCAGCTCCTTATGATAATGACAATGCATTCTCATGTCACGTTGAAAGATCTTGTTGTGTGGAACAAGAGTTACCTACTCCAGAGGAACACGTTCAGGAAGAGCAAGCTGATAAAATTGATTCTACATCAAGCATCAGACAATTTAAGTCAGATTTTGGACACAGTTCATCAGTTCTTTCAGCAGGGGATGATATGGGAAGCATTAGGATATCCAACAGATTAAGAAAGGCAGATGAACCATGTTATCAGCACCAACCTTTCTTAGGCTCTTTTTTCTTCATCGATGGTGGCTACCGGTTGCTGAGAACATTGACTGCAGAATCTAGGATCCCATCTCTGGTAATTCTTGACCCGGTTATGCAACAGCACTTCGTATTTTCCGAGGCAACGGATATTAATTACCCTTCTGTAGTTAGTTTTGTAGACAGATTTTTAAATGGAAGTCTTACACCATATCAACATTCAGTATCATCTCTTAAAACTTCTAGAGATATGCCAAAGCCACCACTTGTGAATTTGGATTTCCATGAAATTGATTCTATACCTCAAGTTACAAGTAGCACATTTTGTGAACTGGTTATAGGTTTTATACCTTGTGAAATGAATGATAAATTGCCATTTTCTAACTCTCGAGAACTTAAATCTGCTTGGAAGATCGATGTTTTGGTGCTTTTTAGCACTCCTTGGTGTGGATTCTGCCAGCGTATGGAGCTGATTGTGCGTGAAGTACATCGAGCTTTTAAGAACTCTATAAATTTCTCAATAAGTCAATCCAAGAATGATGATCCTACACAAATCAAAGGTACTCCACCTTAAATAAAAGCATGTGCGGGAATATTTATTGTTTTATGTTTTGCATATTTTCATGATTATGTTTCTTTATGTTCCATTTGGTGGGTACTCTTGTAAGATAGATCAACTGGAAGCCACTTCATGTGCATCAGCTAGAGAAAAGGAGCTAAAGCAAAAGACACCTTGCCAGATTGAAAGTCAAAATGTCATGTTTAGTATTTACCCCTTGTTTAGAAAGAAGAAAAATACAAAAGAACTTGAATGTTGCATAATTTAGCACAAATTCAAATAACACCTTGCCAGATTGAAAATCAAAATGTCATCTCCAGTATGTGTCGCTTGTTTAGAAAGTAGAAAAATACAAAATAACTTGAATGGTGTATGATGTAGCATAACATAACAACTAGAATATCCATGATGATGATTTTTGTTCAGAAATGTATTAGGTGAGTTTCAGGATGAAGATTTTTAATTAATACAGAAAAGATTGGGAAAGAATTCCTACTGTTGTATGTATATGAATTAATAATAGTTGCCACCAATGTAAGCAAACAGTATGTTAACTAATTTAATCCATTGTTGAATTAGTCATGAATGGAATCTGTGAAAATCTGCATGATCATAATTTATTTAGGTTCCATTTTGGAGAATATTTGGTGAAAAATTGAACTGAGTGGAAACCATGAGCAATTTGAGATTTATGAAATAATTAGGGATATTGTCTTTTTGTTCTATATATGCATATACTTTGCTGCAAAGTACCTATTAGTGTTCATTCATAATGACTCGGATCATTATTTGTTAGGTCAGCCAACTCTGGTTGCTCATTTTGGATTTCATCTTTTGGATTTCATTCTTATTTTCAAAGGTATGATTAGTTTCATGATAGGTCTCATAGAAAGAAACTGAAAAATATGGTAATGTTGCCTTCAGCTTTCCACAGCCAGTTCTCCACAAAAGATGTTAAATTCTGGTTGTTGAATTTCATTCTGGAATAACAGAGTACTCTAGGTGTTGTATCAAAGACAATGACAGTTTAAACTTGAACTTATTGAAAGTCATAAACGTCTATAAACTAAACAAAAGGTATATTATTAATAATTCTTTTAGTATCAAATTGTTCATGATATGTTTAGAATTTGTCACTATTAACTGTTATTAAATCAACATTGAGCGTGTAACTTAAAGAAGTCATATATTATGTTTCTCTGTTGTTAAGCTTGCATCACATATACTTTATGTTTGTGTATGAGTAGCCCCTAATGATAATGCAACAAGAGTTTGGTTCCATTTTGCATGTTATTTTGGTGTCTAATCAACTTGTTCAAGAGAAGCTTTATCTATTCCATCTTATAAATGCATAAAGTAGTTCTCTTGATTATCCAGTAACTTAGATAACTGTGATGATGTGTGCTTCATTTGTTAAGTGGATTGCATACTATGGAATTACGTTTGCTATTTTTAAGCACATATGTAATTATACCCAGAGAAGATAAACTTTTAGAAACACTAATGTATATGTTTGTTTATTGCTGCTTTATTATCTTGCTGTTTTGTCATGATGTTATATTTGTCCTTTCTTTTGATATTCAAGTTAAAAGACATTGAAATCTATTTGTGCCATCAGTGATCTTGCCCATTTAGTACAACTATCTTCCTCAAACCTTACTCTAATGCAAGACACTGAAAGCAGGAACATCACCTGTGGAAATATTTATTCATGTTATTTTACTCTATTCAGGAATAAGCTTGTTTTGATTGTATCTTTTTGTCATATGGATGTCATCTTCTAAAAATAATTATATTATACTCTATCCAGAAATAAGATTGTTTTAAATGTATGCTTTTTCCATCTAGATGTTATCTTCTAAAATACTACACTGGAATCCATATTCTCAGTGCATGAATTTATGGTCACTAATAGCGCACAAGTTCCTTGCAGATAAGAAAGAAGATCTGGTGCTGAATAAGTTTCCAGCAATATTTTTAATGGATTGTACCCTTAATGATTGTGGTTTATTCTTAAAGCCACTTGGCAAGGTAACCAATTTAAACATGCCAAGCATTTTCAGATACTCAAAACTATGCTCTTTCTCAAACACACTGTTCGAGCCTGGAGAAATTGCTGTTTTTGACATGTTTCTTCCTTGTTGATATCTATTGCTTTTGAATTTTCTTTTGTAGATCCATATTGCCATTGCTTTCTGACATTGGTGGACATCAAAATAAACTAATGATCTATAGAAACTTTAACAACGATAACCAAAACATGGATCTTTTCCCACCATAAGGTCCCCATCATATGAGGTCGGCTACATGTCATCTGCCGACCCTTTCTCTCTCTCTCTCATGTTGTTTGTGTTGCTTTGTCTATTTATTTCTCTTTTCCCTTACATTGTGTACTCAAATATATCAGTTTCCTTAATTCTCTGTTGAAAATATGTACTCATTTCAGTAGAAGTATTTTCATATTGCTTATAGAAAACATACATGCATGGAGTTGATCCTTAATATATTTTCCAAAGTGCTATAGGTAGTTTAATCAATTAAGACTTTCTACCAAATGCTTAGAATGAAAAAGGTATTTGAATTTTTTTTTTTTTTTGAGCAGGAGATTCATTTATAATTTGTCTATTTGATGGTGTAAGTGTTTCTCAGTCTATTTGATGGTCTAATTGTTTCTCATGAATCTGTAATTTTATTTTGTAACTGCTTCTCAATAGAAAGCCAGCGAAAATTGACTGATGTTTTAAGGCACTTATTTTCCTGACTCATATGATTTATAATGGCCTCCTGTCTTATAGTGTGCTTTCTCGCAAAGCTCATAGCCTATCTTGTAATAGATTCTTGATATACCTGTAAAAGATTTGCCAAATTTTGAGTAGGATTTCTTATAGTTAATATAACAGTAATTGATTGGTCATTACTTCTGCTGGCCTATATTTATGCCATTTGAAAATTTGATAATATCATATCCTAGATTATCATTTAAATTTAGGTTAGGATTGACTGATTTAGACCAATTGACTTAGATGATAGGAAATGGATGATTAAGTTTCATTAAAGTTTTTAAAATTTTACTTCAACTCTTCAAGTTATCAATAATTTGTAACTAAAATTTTAAATTTTAAGTTTGAAGCTAACATTTTAATATTTTTGTAACAATGATGTGATTACACTCAATTTATTATATTCTTTATTTCTTGATGTTATTATGAACTATGAATAATTGAATTATGATATGTATTTTATGACTTATATCATAAACAATCTTGTCATGCGCTTTTGTTGCTTTTTATTTGTAATGTGTCATGTTTGTAAGGTTTTTATATCAATCTATTACTAGTAAATTTTCCAACTGGTTGGGCCACAGTGTAGTGGATGGTATATCAATCTACATCACTTAATATCACTAAAAAAATAATAATAAATATGAATAGTTACCAATCTACTATTGGTTCTTGGTTTGACCAGTAAATATCAGTTGGCAACTGGCCCAAACTTTGACGATATGATTGATAGTTAAAATCTTAACATATACTATTACATAATATGTAGATTATTTTTCATGAAGTTACATACTATATTTTGCTAGTTGAACAAATACCAAGGGTCTTGTAAATAGGAGCATTTCAGTGCTCTATATCCAATCCTAGATCAATTCAGCCCATTTTTAGAACCATGAACTTAAATTGTTGGTAAGTTTTATTTGAAACATGTTGAAGCTATGAGATTAATGTTAATTAGTTAGTTGGTAATACATAGGCTTGTAGCCTTTCAGATTCTAGCTTGCAACTACACAGGAAGCAGCCTCGTCTTTACTTATTCCTCACGAGTACTATCCTGCAAGTCTTAACTAAAAGGTTTTCACGTAACTTTTTTGTCTCTTTGTAATGATTTTGCAGAAGGAAAATTATCCAATACTGTTGTTATTTCGTGCTGAGAACAAAAGTGCAATTACCTATGAAGGCAATATGTCAGTTGTTAGTATCATGGAATTTCTAGAATCTTATGGAGGCAATTCTCATAATCATAATTATAAAGGTATTTTTATTTTGAATTGCTTTGTAATATTATAGCAACTCTACACAGATGTAGCTTATTGGGCATATTTAACAACTTCCATTTGGTTCAGATTGGTCTTACCCAACTATTTGATCGAACTCATGAATTTCTGTTTTGGCTGCAGTATGTTCCTTGTGGCATTCTTCCTAAGTTTTAGGACAATCGAAATTTAATAGGTAGGTGTATTGACTCTGAGTTCGCTTTGATTCTGATATGGAAAGACTTGATCATTAAGACGTCCTTGATGGAATTATTCTTGATACTCATGATTATATCCAGGGTCAGAAATCCAACTGTTGAGAGTACGAGTGGTGATAGAGTTAATGATAGCATTAATTAAGAAATATTTTCCAGTCTGGTTCAGGAGACATTTATACCAACAACTAATCTTGGCTAAGGCTTCATCAACCATGATGTTTTGGTATCTTTTAGGAAAACTAGTAGGATGAAAGTAAGTTCCCAAGCACTTCATGGGCCAAGAGCCCTCCTTGATTTGAAAGGAGCAAGTATGGTGTTTGGTCTAAGGGTCACAATGCATAGGAAAAGAAACATTGGACCTAGCAAGACTAATTTTGAGGTTAGTCAGTTGAACGTTGGAGTCAAGAATGTTGACACATTTTTTTGTTGGCACGAAAAGAAAGGAGAAGGTTGTCAGCAAACAATAAATGAGAAATAGAAGTGCCTTTGATCTTAAATGGGGTAATCTTACAACATTTGTTGGATGAAAAATGAACATGTAGGGAGAAAGAATCTCCCCATCTAATGCTACATTGAATGTTAGTAATCTTACAGTTATCTCTGGGAAAACAAAATGGTGTTTTTCACAAAACAACTCTGGATCTCATTTCTCATGTGTCTATTGACTCTAAATGGAAGAATATGTTAATATTGCAAAGCAGACGACATTGCTCATATTTTTGTTGACTTTAAATAGCCTATGTATTAATTGGGTGTCAAAATTTAGTCTACATGTAAAGGTTAGTAAATTTTTTTGCCAACTCTGTTACTGAAACTTGGCGTCTTTTGCTTATTCTGACTTTAAGGATTTAATATTTCTGAAAGGTATTTGACTTTGTGCCTTTGTTGTTTACTTCTTTCACTTGTCCATGAGCAGTTACTAACTTGTAGGAGTCATGCTTTATAAGTCTTTACTCTCTCATGCACGGAACTGCAACTTTTACATTCACAGTCACAATATTTATTCTTTTTTTGAAGTTTGTTCTAACTTCTTAAGTATTGGTTATTTATTTGTTGTCATAAACCCAAGGTGATTAGATCATCTGTGATAATACATCTTGATTATAAGTTGGATCAACATGTTCCAGACATTAGAAATAGCCATTTCAACTATCTGCATGAGCTTCTTTTCTATTTCTTCAAACTGCTAATATTTGGGTCCTTCTATGTGATACCTAGTTTATTGTGGAGTTGATTTCATATTGTTGCCATCAGGTGGCCTGTGACCGTCTTACTTCTCCTTCTCCACTCATCACGGGAAGAAAGAGAAGCTCCGCAGGGGCCAGTTTCCTTGCAGTATTAGCATATTCACTTTTTTGGCATACCACTATCTCTTTATGATCTGGTTGATTAGGGTTTGCAAGCCTTGCTGCCATGTGAGGGTTGTTTCTTTGCAACATAGGTGATCAGGGTTCAGATGACGGGACAGCCTCTTGTAGGAGTAAAGACGCATACGTTGACCCTCCCCATACCTTTCATGTCATTTCTCATTTCTTATGGGATTTGGTGTATGTTATCTTGGAATACGTTAGGTAAGAAAAGAAAAATATAACTTTCTCTTGTTTGGTCAAATAAAAAGCTGCACAAATATTATAAAGGAAATTGCAATGTTTGTTTTTTAGTATGATAAAATTGTCTAGAACATTGTCTCCTAAAGTCCATGAATTACTTCTTGAATTCTCTTCCTGAATGTTGTTCATTGCCAGATAATGGGAAAATTAGATTTCATCTATTAGCTTCCTTTTCTCTTACTTATTAAGCAACCAAACAGAGGCTTAATGGTCATTTGTTACATGATCATGGAAATGTGACGTTGGTGTCTGAAAAAGCTTCTCGGAGGGAATAGTGGAGTAATATTTGTGAAGGTTTGTGAATCAGGTCTTGCACCCTAGAACTTTTGGCTTTGATGATGGTATTACTAATGCCATGAATTCTTCAATTGTTGTTTGATTGGAAAACAGAAAGGTCATGGAATTATAGACATGCTACAGTATTAAGGTCTATGGATCTGATGACTACACATCAGAAATTATTGTAGCACAACTGCCTCTTCATATGTACCTGGTATCTTCAATGTCAGTCTAAAATGAGAATGATCTGGGATACTATGACTTAGCTATTACACCAGCCCTGTTTGACTTCTACAGCTCCTACATAGATGTGGTATCTTTGGTTCCTTAATAGATATTGCAGTTAGTTTCCTTTCTGGCCACTATCTACATTAGTAGTCTGATAGGAATCTTTTTTGCCAACTGCCCTTTAAGTTAACAGTAAGCTCAACTGCCTGCATGTCTTTAAGTTGAGATTAGCTACCACGAGTTTGAGTCCTAAATGGAACAGAAATTTTGTCCAGCAGATCATATATTCAATGTAGTATTTGGCACTGCTTTTGTATCGATATCCAGTAATTGAAGAATCATTCTACTCTTTTGACACACTGTTTTCGTCTCTCATTTTCTCCATCATGTAGTCCAATCTTTTTCTATATATATCTAGGCCTTCTGTGGACCCATTCAAGGAAGGGAAACAAGGATGAACAGGTG
This sequence comes from Musa itinerans, assembly GCA_001649415.1. NCBI lineage: Eukaryota > Viridiplantae > Streptophyta > Magnoliopsida > Zingiberales > Musaceae > Musa > Musa itinerans. The sequence goes on from LVTN01000174.1 coordinate 421,432, forward strand.
TTATATGCATCCACTTTGGCTGCTGATGAGAAACCTCATTCACCAGCAGACAAATACAACAAAATTGTGCTGAATAAAGCTATTTCTGCAGACAGCGAACATCCCCTTAATACATGTACACCAGTCACCTCTCATGATAAACACATACATGTAGTTGTGGGATCCATTCTTGCTGCCACTGATAAACTCTTCAATGCTGCTCCATTTGACAACTCTACAGTGCTGATAGTGACCATGGACAAGAACCAGGGTTTCCAAGGTTTGATCATTAACAAACGGATAAGCTGGGATATTTTTAAGGAACTAGACAGTGACCTGGTTTCACTAAAGCATGCTCCTCTCTACTATGGAGGTCCTGTCAGGTTTCAGACTTTACCTCTTGTCAGTTTGATTCGGAAAGCTAAAGAGGGTTATACAGAGATCGTGAAAGATGTTTATTTTGGAAATCCAGTCGTAACACGTCAGGTGATTGAAGAAATTAAATTGAAAGAAGAATCTCCTGATGATTATTGGTTCTTCTTGGGTTTCTCAAGTTGGGGATATGACCAGCTTTTCCAAGAGATTACAGAAGGAGCATGGCGGCTGACTGGAGATCCTATTGAACATTTAGATTGGCCAGAGAACTAACAGATTCTCCATCTGCCTAGATCTTTTGACATAGATATTGGATCAATGATGCATTTGGTGGATGCTTCGTGAGGTAGGCAGTATGATGCAGTTTTGACAGCTCTGGTCACAGAAGTCGGAACTCAAATGAACGGCCTGAATGAGAATTTGTAATTGTACAATTTTGGATGTTGTAAGCGGAACAAACCGTTTCTTCTAGGTTTGACTTGTGAAATTTCTCAGCATACAATTTTCATAAGTAAAAAAGTAGATCATAGCTTTATTTGCTCAGAAAATTCATGGCTCCTTTTACATTTTGATCTGGCCTTGCCCTTTGATCATAAGTATTCACGATTACAGAATCATCTTTTTAATTTCTAGAAGAGCATGCTCTATACAACTAGTAATGATATATTCTCTGTCGCCCTTTCCTTTATTTTTTTTTGTATTTGAAAGCCGTTGAGGTGAGTGGTGGTTAATTGCTTTTTTGGGCTTTTCATGCCAAGATGATGTGATTTTTATTTTTTCCCCAACAGTTCCTTAGCTGCATTATTTTGGTTGCCAAACTCTCCTGCTTGGATATATGTTTTTAATCTGGTCTGTGTATTCGACTTTGAATACTGTTGGCGATGGGAATCGACCAAATAAAGAAATAGCCTTTGAGATGGAAACTTGTACATAAGCTGATTAAAGAAATTAAATTCTATGTATTATGTATCATACAACGGGGCATCGGAAGAATAGCAGAATCAAAGAATCTGGCATCATCGGTCATTTTGATGTCGTTCTAACATTCGTTACTAGTGTTCTAACCTAAATCTAGATATAAAAAAATGGTACGCATGTGAGACGCAACAATTGATTGTCTCGTATCGATTCATTGTACGAACAGGAAGAGGTATTTATTCTCTGTGCATGATCATATACGGATTTGTAATTATATATTTTTTTCAAAGAGGAAATGGTGAAAGATGGGATTTGTAATTATATATTTTTTCAGTAGTAGGAAAGGCTGCGTCTTGGTGGGATATGTACAAGGCCAAAGATTGACCTATGTATTGTCGAACCTATTTAAATGTCCTTGGAATATGCACACCGAGTTATGTAGACGAACTATGATGGATCACTAGTTAGGTATCACATGCTTATGGCATTGCTAGCTAAGCACTTGGCAATCTCGTAATATCTTATTTAGCTGTTTCAAGTGATTTATTTAACAAAATCCCGCCGTTGCTTCATCATCCGTCTCATCTCCCTTTACTCTGCCGCTGGCATGCCTAACCACGCCGCCGCCGCCCCTTCAACCGCATACCAGACCTCCTTGGCAGGCCCCGCTCCGATAAATCCCTCTCCGGCCTCTTTTCCGTCTACTTCCACAATCGCCTATTTGATCTCATCATCGAGACCGTTGATCGTGCACCGAGGGAACTCTGTATTGCTCCTGGCATCGTTTCTTATAACATTCTGCTTCAATCTCTGTGTGAAAAAGGTGATCTTGAAACCGCCCGCAATGTGCTCGACGAAATGTGCAAAACAAGAGTTAGGCCGGATATCGTCTCTTACGAGACTCTCTTGAATGGGTACTTGAAGAAAGGGGATGGCGATTAGTTTGAAGAGATTCTGAAGGAAGTCTTGAACAAGGAATTGGAACCTAATGTTGTTGCCTACAATTGTAGGATTTCCAAGCTGTGTCAAAATTCAGATGACTTTAAAGCCAAAGAGTTGCTCAATGTGATGGTTTTGAAAGGGATCCAACCTAACTTGACCACTTTTAATACCATATTGATGGGTTCTGTTGAGAAGGAAATATGTTAATGCTGCAGTTCAAGCGTTCAAGAGGATGAAGGACATGAAAAGGATGAATGGTAGCGAGGGTGTGTCGCCTAATGCTGACATATATGGTTTCCTGATCCGAGGTTTGATTGAGAAAGGAGAGTTCGACGAGGCAATGGGGATTTGTAAGGAGTGCTTGACTAGAAATTGGCACCACCATTTGAGGTTGCGAAAGGAGTGACGCATGGTCCGTTGAAGGATTCAAGGGTTGATGAGGCAAATGATGTTGCATCCAGGATGAGGATGGTAATCAAAGGTGAGTTTGATTAGTTTGTTTCCATTTAGTACTTATGTTTGTATTGGCTACTTGCTCTCAACCTCTTATGCCTTGAACATGTTTAGATAAAATCTCAGTTTCAATTATCTCATGTAATCCTTTTATATATATATATATATATATATATATATTCACGTAGAATCAAATTCTTTATCACATGACATTAATTATAAGATCTTAAGTTATTATAATTTTTTTTACACACTTTCTTATATAAATCTTTAAAAAATTATATATTTTCTCTCATATTCTCTAAAAATTTTAGAAAATGTTTTTAGATATAAAAGTCCAATAGTACCAAAAGTGTTTCTCATATCTCCTTTCCTCAATCAAAATCAAAAAATAATATTTATAAAAAAACTAAATCTTAATTACTAATATTTTTTTGCTTTTCGGTAACTCTTTTGATAGAATTCTTAATTCTACTAACACATTGACATTAGAAATCTAAATATACTTATCAATTTCAATAGTTTAGATAATAATTACAATAAAATATTTCATCTCTAACAATAGATGTCACTGGCACATGGGGCCACCTCGCCTAGAAAATTATTGCATGTAATTCTCCTTATAATATTAAAAGGAGTTTGTCTTCCAAGTCTAGACTTCTATACCAATCGTCTCCCCTTCTCAAGTGATGACTTGCAGTTTCTTGTATCAGTCACACTGTCATGTTCATCGATAAAAAAGTACTCTTCAAATGAGGACAGAACCCTTTAAACAACTCAAAGTTTATGCTTCATTATTGAGGGAAAAACCGGACTTAGTCTTAGGAAGATCACGTGATTCGATCTTTGAAGAAAAATAAAGCAATAGGGCCTACCAGTAATCCAATGTTAATATGCTAGTTAACATGTCAACAATAATTTCCACAACTAATACAATATTCTTTGATGAGTTTGTTTCCATTTATTACTTATGTTTATATTGGCTACTTGCTTGCAACCTCTTATGCCTTCAACATGTTAAGAAAAAACATCAGTATCAATTATCTCATGTAATCCCCATATATATATATATATATACGATTACCTCGCTTAGAATATTGTTGCATGCAATTATCCTTATAGTATCATAGTATCAAAAGGAGTTGTGTCCTCCGAGTCTAATCTTCCCTTCCCAAGTGATGACTTAGTTCCTAGTATCTGTCCCACCAATATGTCCATTGATAAAGAAGCTTGAGTGACATCATTCTATTCTTCAAACAAGGGTAGAGCTATTCAGATAACTCGTAGTTTACGCTATGTTATTGAGGGAGAAACCAGACTTGGTCTTAGGAAGACCACGTGATTCGATTTTTGGAGAAAATGAAGCAACAGGGCCCATCGGTAATGTAGTTACATTATATGTGTGTATATGAACAGTATACGTTAGTCCAAAGTGAATATGCTAGGTGACATGTCAACAATAATTTCCACAACTAATACAATATTCCTGGAAGAGTTTGTTTCCGGTTAGTACTTATGTTTGTATTGGTTACTTGCTCTCAACCTCTTATGCCTTGAACATGTTTAGATAAAATATCAGTTTCAATTATCTCATGTAATCCTATATATGTATATATATATATATATATATATGTATGTGTGTATATATGTATATGTATATATATATATGTATATTTATGTATATATATATATGTATGTATATATATATATATGTATGTATATATATATATATGTATGTATATATATATATATACATATACATATATATACATACATATACATATATATACATACATATACATATATATACATACATATACATATATATATATATATATATATATATGTATAGGAGTTTGTGTCCTCCAAGTCTAGTCTTCCATATCAATTCTCTCCTTCTCAAGTGATGACTTATAGTTCCTTATATCAGTTCCACCATCATGTTCATCGATAAAGAAACTTTGAGTTACATCATTCTATTGTTCAAATGAGGACATAGCCCTTCAAACAACTCAAAGTTTACGTTACGTTGCCGAGAGAGTTTGTATCCTCAAGTTTAGTCTCTCATGTCAATCGTCTTCTTTTCTCAACTAATGACTTGCAATTTCTAGTATCAATCTCATAATCACTTTCATCGATAAAGAAATTTGAGTTATATCATTCTATTTTTCATATGATATCGAGTCCTCTAGACAACTCAAAGTTTACACTTGTTGTCGAGGGAAAAACTAGATTCAAAGTCTTCGAAAGATCACGTGATTAGATCTTTCAAGAAAATTAAAATACTAGGGCCCACGAGTACTGTCATTATATTATATGTGTATATGAATGGTACATATTAATCCAAAGTCAATACGCTATTGTGACATGTCAACGATAATTTTCACAACTAATACAATATTCCACTATCCCATTAGTATATTCAAATGACTCACTGAAAACCACGTCACATCGGACTACTCTGGATTCACTTTCCTGAGGTGGACTGCAAATATATACTGACTAAAGTTTTAGTAGGACCAAACAGATTGAAATTAGATAATACATACTTGAGCTAGATAAATCGGTGGAATCATTGTTTTTCAAGGAATTGAACTTATACGATATCACCGAGAACATCGTTGTTCATGCCCGATGGAACAGCTCTGATAAATCCAAACAGGTAGCAATCCATACTAAGTCAATACGTTCGCCAGTCTAATGCTAATTATTGCCCCAGCGTTATTTATCTACATCGAGAAGCTACCCCTCTGTGTACTACAACAGTTTCGTCCCTGTAAGAGCCAGAAGCGGAGAGGAGAAAGGTACCGAGAGTTGCTAGGCTTCATGCTATGCGAAGGTTAGTAGAGCTATCGTTGGCTGTTCTTGCAATTTCTTATATCATTAAACCAATTTTCTTCCTAAGGTATTCTTAGATTAATGTCAAATATGAAACATGTGCCCGTGCTGTATCCCCTATATGCGAGTTTTCCCTTCCTTTCCCTCTGCCTCCGTTTGCTTCCCATCCTGGCTGATCCATTAGAGAGAACCTCCCTAACCTCGCAGATGCCATGGAGTTGTGTCCGAGGATTATTGATAGCTCAGAATTCATCGAGCCCGTTCTTTATCCGACGTGTTTTCAGAGTTCTCTGCTCATCCTCTATAAGCCCTGGGTCACACTTGTCATCACCACTATACTATCAAACCGCTAAATATTATTCATAATGGACACTGATATCAATTAATACGATATACATATGCAGGCTTGGGATGGTTTTCTTGGGCTGCAGAAAATCTTTAAGATTTCAATACTACCATATTTGATGGATATGAAAGTGCTCTGGTGTCGCAGAAATCGACTTTTCCACTAATTAATTTTATGGTGTTATCAGTTCGTGTTATAAGTCTTGTCCATGTAGCCAACTGAAGTAAGCTTTGCTAACTAAGCCTGACTCTCTTTTTCTAACAGGTTGGTAACATCTGGACGTTGGTGTTCGAGTGAGGGAAGAGAAGGGATGGGGTTAGCGGAGGTGCTGCTCTTACTATTTCTGACATTGGGACCAATGGGTTCACCAGGGGCAGAAAATACATCCACAGACATAACTTTTCCCCTCCCTTCCAACTGCCCAAAAAGCTGTGGTAACATCAGCTTCGAGTACCCTTTCGGTATAGGCAGCGGCTGCTTTCGTCCAGGTTTTAACCTTACCTGCATGAGCCATTCCACTGATCCTCCTACTCGTAGCCTCTTCTTGGGCGATGGCACCGTTGAGGTCATTGATATTGATATGGACAATGGAATCGTGTATGTGAAAACTCCAATTGTCACCATGGAAGTCGATAAGGGATATTTCAGCCAACCATTGATTGATCTGAGGAATTTCCCCTTCTCTTTTAAGTTGGCGGCAAACTTTACAACCAGTTTCCCTAATTCATTGACATCTAACGAGATTTTTGTCGCTGGTTGCAGCGCTATTGCCGATCTAGTAGATCTTGCTACCAATAACACCATTGATTCTTGCTCAACTACCTGTTATCCTAATAGTTCGAGTCCACATGAATACTGGTCCGACGGATTCTGTAGTATTTACATGTTTTATTGGAATATTGTGAATTTGACTACCTTGGGTATTCAGTTAACCCGACGCAACCTGACCAACAATCATTTGGATAATGCCTCTACCATTAAGGCATTCATGTATAGTTTGAGAAATTTTAGTAGCGATAATATTGAAGGAATAGTGAATGGGACAAAAACACAAGCGGCAGTGACTACCTTAGCGTATTACATCACCGACCACCCAACATGTAAAGAGGCTAATAAGAATATGATAACTTACGCTTGCCTTAGTAAAAATAGTGATTGTTATAATGTCTTTCCTGATACATCTCATATAAATTATACTATTGGATATATTTGTCGGTGTTCATTAAGTTATCAAGGCAATCCCTACATACCTAATGGCTGCCAAGGTGATGTTCCTTCCTCATCTCTGTATATATTTAAATTTAAATGTATAAATGCACTAAAAGAAAAGTTGTGTTGCATTAATTCCATTGCTGACCATTTTCTTCGTCTCAATAGATGCAACCACCATACCATCTCTGACAAATAATTGTTCAACAAAATGCGGGGATGTTAAAATTTTATTTCCGTTTGGGCTGGAAAAGGGCTGCTACAGGGACCAGTCATTTTTTCTAACATGCAACAGGACAACTAAGCCTCCCACTCTCCTCTTCCAAGACTATTATATAGTGACGAATATGTCATTGGAGGAAGGGACATTGGAAGTCAAGAGAATATATGATGATGACTATTTTTCCTTCGCATACGAAAATCAACCTTTCATTGGTCTTGAAGAGCAAATCATCATGAATTGGATAATCACAGACCAATCCTGCAAGGATGCTAAGCTGAACACGACCACATTCGCATGTGTCGACCAACACAGCTCATGTAACGACAAGAACATTAGTAGCAATGGTCAGGAAATTTCAGGGTATCGTTGTCAATGTGTTGATGGTTATAAAGGAAATCCATATCTCCCTAATGGATGTAGAGGTACTTCGAACTCTTTCCCTCCCTCTTTGATATAAAGAATATTATTTGTGTAAGCAGCATCTACTTGATGCATACACACAGCAGAAATGCTCGAGCTTTCTGCATTCACAGGCTTCTTTTTACTTTTTGCAATGATCTTCTAAGATTTCATTCTCAAGCATTGCTGATATTTTTGATGAATTGACAGATATAGATGAGTGTAGCTTTCCCCAAAAATATGTTTGCTATGGAACTTGTACTAACACGATGGGCAGCTATATTTGCACATGCCCACCTGGGTCGTCCGGTTATCCTAGACAACAAGCCTGTATCCCTGACAAAAAGCAGACTCTTGTATTAGGTAAGTCCTCGATACCAATTAACACAGTAGAGGGTAAATGGCAACACAAAGCTAACAAGAGCTAGGGAAAGCTAAAACTTGAGTGTGTTAACGTGCAGGTGTCATCATCGGCGTAAGTAATGGCGTGGGCCTATTGCTCTTGAGTACGAGTTTGATCATCCTTAGGAGGAAATGGAAGAAAAGAAAACAAAAGAGAATAAGAGAAAAACACTTCCGTCAGAATCATGGTTTACTGCTACAACAACTCATCTCTTCCCGTGAAGATGTTGCTGAGAGAACAAAGATATTTCCTCTTGAAGAGATAGAAAAGGCAACTAATAATTTTGACGAAACTCGAGTGCTCGGTCGTGGAGGACACGGAACAGTTTACAAAGGGATTTTGTCGGATCAACGCGTAGTCGCCATAAAGAAGTCAAAGATTGTGAAGAAGAGCGAGATAGATCAATTCGTCAATGAGGTTGCAATTCTTTCTCAAATTAATCATAGAAACGTGGTAAAGCTTTTTGGATGCTGCTTGGAGACCGAAGTGCCCTTATTGATTTATGAATTTATCTCAAACGGAGCTCTTTCGGACCATCTCCATACTTCATATGGTAGTTCTGCATTGTCATGGGAAGCTCGTCTGAGTATCGCTGTAGAAACCGCAGGAGCACTTGCTTATTTGCACTCGGCTGCTTCAATATCGATTTTACACAGAGATGTTAAGTCATCGAATATTCTCTTGGATGATCACTTCACAGCAAAAGTATCAGATTTTGGGGCTTCAAGATTTATTCCACTTGATCAAACTCATATAGTCACCGGTATTCAAGGGACCTTTGGATACTTGGATCCAGAGTATTATCAAACAAGTCAATTGACAGATAAGAGCGATGTTTATAGCTTTGGGGTCATTCTTCTGGAGCTTTTAACAGGAAAGAAACCTATTTTCTCCATCGAACATGAGAATAAACAAAATCTGTCAATATATTTTCTCCAAGCATTGCAAGAGAAGCGCTATTTTGATCTCGTGGAAGATCGTGTTATGAAAGAAGGGACTAAACAAGAGCTTATAGAAGTTATTCAATTAGTAGCAACGTGCTTGAAATTTAAAGGAAGCGAAAGGCCTACAATGAAGGAAGTAGAGTATAAACTACAAAACCTAAGAAGGATTCGAAAGAATGGAGAACGTCATATTGCAGAAGGTAATGAAGAAACTGAGTGTCTGCTGAGCGATTCATCTTATACTTTCTCTGATTCAATTGACCAAGCAACGGAAGGGACATCCAGGAATTATAGCTTAGAAAAAGAATTTATGTGGTCACATTATAACGCACGATGAGTATGTATTGTACTAATATTTATATTTGTGTATATTGGTAATATAACCTAACACATCTGATGCACAGGACATTATGTCATGTAGTTATCATGTGGGAACGTTATGTAGCCAAATAATAAGTAGGATTGTTAAGGATTTGTATTGCCACTGACATGCTTGTATCTTATAAACGCTCGTATATGTTATCAGGTATATATATATGATCATATTATGTATATATCTTATTTGCTTAGTGGTCTAGGTTAATTTTTCTTGTTTGAATTTATAGTGTTAATGATGGTTATGATGATGCTTCTTATGAAATACTTATTAGTTGAATACTAATTTCATAGATATAAGAATGACAATAACTGATTATAAGTCACTCATTGATATTGGTTGCTCTTTTCTGATCCACACCAAAGGAGTAGCATCTTTATGATAATCACTATACTTCAACATCAAAATATGGAGAATCAAATGAAAAACATATTCTTTCTTACATAACCTTCACTTACACCCATCAGAAATCTCATTGGTAGGATATAAATAGATTCAATCGTATATTGTTATCTGAATATACTTTTGTTGCTACAGATACGTATTGTGTCTTTGCTTTGTTTTGTTCGACTCTCAACGAGGCACTGAGGATTTTACATCACCGACATATGAGATAAAAATGAATACACATTGTGGCATTGATTAGACTAGAGAAAACGGAAGAAATATGACCCGTTATTTTTATTAGTTCGATATCCTTTTTTTTTCTTCATCAGAAACGAATTAAATATTAGTCATGTTAAAATTAGTTAAAATTGTCATGCTATTGTTAACTGTAATGGCACCAATTTCCCATACCGTGGTCAAAATCACGACCAAGAAGGAGACTCTGTTCCACGAAAAATTGTACGGACCAACTTCTATAACATAAAGTTTTAATAGCGGATGCCAACTTTGCCAATTTAAGGAAGCCAAGCATCAATATATATTCACACACATAGAAGATCTTATAATGAAAGAAGAGATTAAACAAAGTAATCTTCTTTTTAAGAGAGGATATTACTATTTGTAACTCATTTTTTATTATTTATAATTTTGTTTTAAATTTTTTAATATTTTAAAATTATCTCACAAATAGATATAAATATCATCATCTTCTTTCTTCTCCTAAAAAAATAATATTGAGATCGAGCAGGGTCACCAGCAAGTGGTAGCAGTAAGTAATGTTGATTGCCATGATGAAATAAGTGATTGTGAGAAGAAAAAAATAAAATGATAATACAAGGATGATTAATAATAAAATAATATTTTATTATTTTTTAAATGATTGCCCATAGAAGGAGATTGTCAATTGTAAAGAGGAGGTTATCAATAGTAGCTTCCCTAAAAATTGAATTCAAAAGTTAAAACCCGATGTTAGACATAACTTTTAATCTTTTGATGGTTTGTTAGATATCAATGAATGCAGCTTTCTTGAGAAATATGTTTGGCATGAGATTTGGGCTAATACGAACGGCAGATACAATTGCGTGCGCATGTAAACGGGGGACATACGGTGATCGTAAACAGGGAAGTTATCTTTTGTTAGGTACGTGGAATTGCATGATTGAGTAACTGAAATGGAAAAGAAAGCAAAAAAAATAAAAAAGAAACTAAACGTCATTGACAAAGCTATGAAACAGAGACGGGAAGTTATATGGTAGCTAAAACTTGATTGGTACTGCGCAGGTGTTATCATCGGTGCAAGCAATGGCACAGGGCTGCTAATATTATGTTTAGGTTTTTGTGGTTCTAAGAAAGAAATGGAAGAAAAGAAATCAAAAGAAAATAAGGGCAAAGTACATCCGTCAAAATTATGGATTACCACTCCAACAGTTAATCTATTCCATTGAAAATATTGCATGGAGAACAACAAAAATATTTTCTTTAGAAGATAGAAATCAATTAACAATTTTTATGAAAATCCAATACCTGATGATGGAGGACACGAAACAGTTCAAAAGAATTCTACCGGGTCAAGGCATAGCTGCCATAAAAAATCAAAAATTAAGAAGAAGAGTGAGATAAATCAATTCTAAATAAGGTTGTAATTCTTTCTCAAATTATAGCTTGGAGACGTATATAATTCATATAATTCATGGATACACATCCATGAATTATAGCTTGGAGAAGGAACTCCTGTGGTCACACAGATCACCCGAGGTGAGTTTATATTCGATAAATATTCATGTTTTGTTGACCATTTGATCTCCACTTATGCCTATATTATGTCGCAGTGTATCGATAATCTTTGGGTTTAATGATATAATGTAATGCTGTTTTGGGTAATGTTGTGTTTGAAATTTTCATCCCAAATACATTTCAAAGATCATGTGAGAGCCACATAGAATGAGAACATTTTTGGGACAGAAATATGGTAGGTTAATATGTATTCTATTGAAATCGGCCACACCTTCTGCGAAGGGGTGGATTCACTAGGGCCGCCACACCTTCTGTAGCGTGAACGTGTTGTTCACGTTAGATAGACAGACTCATGCTGCTGCATTGACCACTAATGATCTAATGAGGCGGGCTTAAACTGACTGCCTTGTTGACTTTCTAAGAGACGAGTTGTTGAAATATCAATTTAAAATCATGCTCTTTTCTTTTCTTTCAAGTTCAGGAGGTTGTCAAGAAAGGGCGAAGTCTATAGAGTTAGGATCCATTTTAATATATCATTTTCTATGTCAAATGAATTATTTCAAAACTGTGTGATTATCCTCATTGTGGAAAATGATGGTCAGTTAAGAGGAGCCGACCATAATTTCTTTTCTCACTAACCTTTGTAGTTATTGTTTTAAACATTTGACACTATTATTAAGTACTTGAGCACTCCGTTAGTTTCTCATTTTGATGATCTTCGATTTTGACGTTTCATTTTCATATACCGTGCGTAAAATATGTGACACGGTTTAGTCATTCAGCACCCATACATATAACTATAACTGGCAATCCATTTACAATAATCATGGGTCATTTATTCATTATTTTCTTTTTCACCATAGCATCAAGATTAACTCATATATATAATATGAAGTAAGTAAAGTTAGATTTCTCAAGCCTTTGAATCTGAATTAATATAAACTTGAATACAAAGATAGTATCAGCTAACAAAAAAGTGTAAATAAATATATATATA